>CAUYON010015542.1:0-110701 GCA_963573935.1 Arctocebus calabarensis
ATAAAGATCTAATAGGTACACTATTGGTGACCCTTAGAAAATTAACAGGACAAATTAAACCTTAAAAAATTCAAAATTAGAATAGAAAAATCATGATATAATTGAAATATTGGATGCATAGTATGTATTTTTTAAAATTTCAGATTGTTATAGGAATACATGTGAGTTGGTTACATAGTTTGCTCTCGTGTAGATAAAGTCAGAGGTATAGTAGTTCCCTTGTCCCCGAAAGTGCACAATTTGCCCATGCAATGTACACATCAGGTGGGAATTTAGTCATCCTCTTCTTCCCCTCCCACTTGAATTTCATTGAGTTTTGCTCCCGTGTGAAGAGGCAAGAAATTTGATGTTTCTAGAAGACAATAAATGTGGTGGGGACTTTGGTATGGGAAATCTGGAAGTGTAGGAAGGAGGCAACATTGGAAAGCATTAGCATGGGGCAGGTGAAAGAAAAGATCCTGGAGCCAGACTCCTAGCATTTGATGCCCGGCTCCCCCACTTACAGTTACTGATATTGGGAAAGCTATTTGTCTTGTATACATTTCCTCATTTCTAAAATGGTGGTAATAATGTCCACTTTATAAGATTGTTGAATTTAATGAATTCATATAAGTAAAGCACCTAGAGTTGAATCCTGCTATAGTAAATTCAATATAAGCACTTGATTGTGAATAGTTTCATAAAGCAAGCTAAAGGAATGTAGATTATGACTATAATTCTAGGAACCTGATCACATATGTGCTTGGTCTCTGATGGGTGGTGATACAAAGGAGGAATTACATAGAAAAGAAAGTAGAGACATGCTGATTAACATTTAAAAGTTAAAAAAATTTTGAGTTTAGTGTTTAAGGGTATGGAAATTTAGATTTCTAGCAGACAGTGGAATATATATGTCTAGTAATTAAGGAAACAAGTCTAGACTGAGAATTATGATAAAAATTTAGAAATAATGAAAGTAGTTGAGTAAATGGAGAATAAATATAAAAGCATGTGGTATAAAGTTACAGATAAAGAAAGATCAAAGACAAAATTAATATGACACAAGGTGAGCTATTAGAAAATAGTGTAACAAAAGTTAAGGAAAGACAGATTTTCACAAATGAACAATGATCAACATCACCAAATACTAACAAAGGATCAAATAAGTCAAAGACTTAAAAAATGCATGAGATTTGAAAATTAAGTGGTAATCACTGAACTATAATTGAGGGAGACAGGTGTAATGTGGTGAAAAAGGAGAGAATCAGGAATCAGAGTAAAGTACAATATATACATGTAACAATTCAACTTGTACCTCCCAGATTGATTAAAGGAAAAAGAAAAAAGAAAAAATGAATTAAAATGGAGAGAAACCTTTTTCTTTGAGCTAGTGGGAAAAAACAGAAAGGAGAATGAAAATGTAGAGCTCTTAAAAAGTTGAACTATTGCATTGAAACCAATAAAATGAAATTTTTAATAGAGATAGACACTAAGTTTTACCTTTAAAATAAAAACGTAGACTGTCTTCTTTAGAGAAGTTCTATTCATGTCTCTTGCCCATTGATATATGGGATTGTTGGCTTTTTAATAGCTAGCAAACATGTGAAAAAATGCTCAGCATCACTAAGTATTAGTGAAATGCAAATCAAAACCACCCTGAGATACCATCTAACCCCAGCGAGAATGGCCCACATCACAAAATCTCAAAACTGCAGATGCTGGTGTGGATGTGGAGAGAAGGGAACACTTTTACACTGCTGTTAGGACTGCAAACTAATACAGCCTTTTTGGAAGGAAACATGGTGAACTCTCAAAGAACTCAAGCTAGACCTCCCATTTGATCCTGCAATCCCATTACTGGGCATCTACCCAGAATGAAAAAAATCCTTTTATCATAAGGACACTTGCACTAGACTGTTTATTGCAGCTCAATTTACAATCGCCAAAATGTGGAAACAGCCTAAATGCCCCTTAACCCAGGAATGGATTAACAAGCTTTGGTATATGTACACCATGGTATACTATTTAGCCATTAAAAAAATGGAGACTTCCCTCCCTTTCCCCTATCCCTGTATTCCTGTGCTATAATTGGGTTTTAGCCTTCATATGAAAGCTATAAATTAGCTTCATATTAGGGCTGAGTACATTGGATACTTTTTCTTCCATTCTTGAGATACTTTGCTAAGAAGAAACTGATTTTTAAGCAGATATTCACAATTTTCCATAGCAACCAAGCTAATCTTTATGGAACCAGCAAGTGGGTGCTAAAATTCTTGACAACATCCCATTCCTTACTACTGTGGTAATGAATATGCTCAAGTGCTTGGTTAAAAAGAATGCAACCAGCAAGTAGGCATGAGTTTTCTCTTACCTACCCAGCAAGTCGCCACCTTCTGTTCAGTTTCTATGTTAACTCTGGGGAGCTACCCTTTGCAGGTAGGGAGTCCCCTTTGAAAAGACACTCTCCCCACAAATCACAAAACTATATTTTATCATTTCAAGAGGATATGAATATCAAAAAACTATATTTTATCATTTCAAGAGGATATGAACATCAAAAAATGTGTACCTTTTAATTAATAATAATAATAATATAGATGTCTATATTCAGATGTTGTTTAATTGAGTTCTGGCTGCTATAAACAAATTACAGTATACCACATGGTTTACTGGGGTAAATTTATTTCTCACAGTTCTGGAGGCTGGACATCTGAGGCCAGGGGGCCAGCCTGGTCAGGTTTTGCTACGGCCCACGTTCATATGCAGGTTTCTTTAGGTTTCTACACTAATTTTTTCCACGTTGGAAAGTAAAAAAAAATAGCTTTCTCCTTACTTTTACAAGGACACAAATCCTATCCATGAGGGCTCTAACTGTAATGACCTCATCTAATTTGAATTTCTTTTTAAGGATCCGTCCTCCTAATATTATCACTTTGGGACATAAGGTTTCAACTCAGAATTTTTAGGAAACACAATCATTCAATTTGTACAGAAAGAGTATGGATTTGATATATAGTATAGAGCACCAAATATTAAAACATTCCAGGAGATAAATGAAATACTGAGCTGTATGATAAATGCAAACACAATAAAAGATTTGATTAAATATCAAAACTTCAAAGGGAAAGACAAATATCCAAGTGGAACAATAATGTTTTCAATACAAAATAACACATACTTGGCCAAGAAATTTCATAATCCTAACAGAAGTTATGTACAAATGTCATGTGAAGGCAATTCAGAAACGCAAACAAATAAAAGTCAAATATATTAAAATGTTCTAGCCCTTTAACATTCAACAAAACAAAATAAAAACTATAACACATATGTTTTGGTTTTATCCATATATTTAATTCGCAAAATTTGTGAAATACAAACTATTTGAATATGTAAAGATACAAAGATTAAAAATAAAAAAGAAACATTTCCCTAATAATGATATATATATAATATATAGAACATATATATATATAATAAAAAAATGCAAATAGCCAGACATTATGGCAGGTGCCTGTAGTCCCAGTTACTCAAGAGGCTGAGACAAGAGAATCACCTAAGCCCAGGAACTGGAGGTTGCTGTGAGTTGGGAAGCCACAGCACTCTACCAAGGGTGACAAAGTGAGACTCTGTCTCTTAAAAAAAATAAATAAATAAAAAATGCAAATTATCATAACATAATATGATGAAGAATTATGTACCAAGAAATTCCATACCCCAGAAGAAATGAATAAATTTCTGTACATATACATATACATCTGTTGATCATTTGTGCTTTTTTAATGTGTGTGTATACATACATATACACACACAGATATATCTGTACTCTCAATGTCACTGATCATATATATACATACATGCTGATCATATACACATATATATACACACTGAAATATATATGTGTATATGTATTTTATATATATATATATATATATGTATTTTGAGGAATGTCTATGCCTGTCCTTTGCTCATTTTTTAATTATATCAGTTGTTTTCTTGGAATTAAGTTGTTTGATTCTTTGTATGTCTTGGATTTTATCCCTTTATCAGATTTATGGTTTCCAAACATTTTCTCTCATTCTGTGGATTGTTTTTTTCACTTTGTTGATTGTTTTCTTGGCTATGCAAAAGCTTTTTAGTTTATAAAAAGAAACTAAGGAGACCATTATATAATAATAAAGAAGTCAATTCAGTTAGATTATATGACAATTATGATTATATTTTTACCCAATATTGGGGAACTTAAATCTATAAAACAAGTATTAATGCATATTAAGTGAGAGATAGAGTGTAATACAATAGTAATAGGGGACTTCAACACCTCTCTATCAGTAATGGACATGTCAGACAGAAAATCCATAAAGAAACCTCAGACTTAATTTATAGTCTGTGTCATGTAGACTTAACTTCCATGTACAGAATATTCAGCAGTGGCAAAATACATATTCTTTTTAACTGCACATGGATTTTTTTCAGGATAAATCATATATTAGGCCACAAAGCAAGTCTTAAAAAATGTAAGCAAATTGAAGTCATATCAGGTATTTTTCTGATGACAATTGTATAATGCTAGAAATCAAAAACAAGAGAAAATATTGACAAATATATGGAAATTAAAAATCCTCCATAACAACTAATGAATGAAAAAATAAATTGAAGGGAAAATTTAGGACTTTCTCAAAATGAACAAAAATGGACACACAGCATACCACAATTTTTGAGATTTCACAAAAGGGATTATGAGGGATGTTTATAGCAGTAAACACCATGAAAAATGTTATTCAAATAAATAAACCAACATTACACCTCAAGGTACTAGAAAAATAAGAAAAAAACTAAGGTAAATGTTACCACAGGGAAGAAAATAATAAAGAGCAGAGCAGAAATAAATGTAATAGAGACTAACCTGCCAGTAGAAAATATCAACAAAATTAAGAGTTGGGTTTTGGAAAGATAAACAGACTTTAAGACAGACCAAAACAACAACAACAATAAAAAAAATGATTTGTCAAATATATAAAACAAGAAAGATGAGACATAACTGATATAATAAAAATTATAAATTAAGATCTGCATACTTATGTTAATTGCACCACCATTTGCAATAGGCAAGATATGGAATCCACCTAAATGCCCATCTGTGATGTGTGGGTGAAGAAAATGTGTTTTATATACACAGTGGGATGCTAGTCATCCACAAAACAGGGTGAAATTCTATTTGTGGCAATATAAATGAACATGGACACTGATGTTGATTTTCTCTGTATGTACATATAGTTTTGAGAATTTTCATAACAAAGTGCAATAGTGCCGCCATAGTTGATCACTTTCCAACACTGACCACCCCCTTAAATTAACCTATTTTTTCCAGACTGGACATGTACCACATGTACATATCAGTACAGTAAGCCTAATTCCTTATTTTGACCACCTCCCTATATTGACTAGTTTCTTACAGTTCCTTACGTGGGTCAATTTACAGAGATTCTACTTTATTTCTAAAATATCACAAAAGAGAGAATCAGATATGAGTTTAACATTCAGGCAGAAGACAAGTACAGAGTCTAGTACTTTAGATATTGGAGAACAGAGTTTGTCTTATATAGATTTTTTTGGAAGGAAGTGAACTGATCAAGTTTGTAAGTCAGAATATACTATAACCAATTGGTCCAGAATCAAGGAGACTATTGCAATCTTCTTTGGTTTCTGTAATACAATTCCTGTCTCTGGCAGACTTTTATGTGCTGAATTTTCTAACAGAATGATAATCGAATGGTAAATAAAATAAGAAGCAATTAAAAATGAGAAGTGAAAACCGAGGTGCTCCTTTATACAGCGGCAAAGAAGCCTTTGTGCCTTCAGTAGACATGTAAGAAAAAGCAAGCATAAAGAGCTCTATTTATTGGACAGTGTGATTCACTTCAAAGGAGGGGCAGCCATCCAAGATGGCTGATTTGTTATGCTGAGGACAGACCCTTTTGAGAAAATCTGGGATCCTAATATAGGATTGAGATATGTGGGTGACTCCTCCTAAAGCAGCAGTTCTCAACCTGTGGGTCACAACCCACAGGAACTATATTAAAGGGCCGAGGCATTGGTAAGGTTGAGAACCACTGCCCTAAAGAGTTAATTGGTCTGTCTCCTTGAATACTTCTAAGCTTGCAGAAATGGCTCACTGAAATTCCCTATTAAGAGTGATTGCCTCTGTAATCCTGAAATATGTGCTCTCACTTTTTCTCCTGGCCACTTCGCCTCTGTGTATGTTTAAGTGACATTAACCAGGTAAGGCTGCACTGGGATTAATAGGGAAAGAAAGAACTATAATTTAAAAAATCTATAAACCTAGTGGACATGTATTGGCAATAGACTGAGTAGTAGAATTGAACCAGATTAGAAGATTCCTCATCAGAGGGACTGAAATATAAAATTAGAAAGGGAAGAGTTTATTTAATTGAGAATACTCTCTGGAGATAAGGATTTCTCATGCTGGAAAGAACCTCGGGAGATTATGCCTGCTAACTGCTAAGATGGCTTTGGGTGCCATGGTATATACTGTGGCCAAGCTGAGCAAAATTGGAATGCTTGAATTGCCACTTCAGATGATGGATAAAGAAATTAAGAAGTTCAGGGAAGTGGACATGCTAGAATAGGCATAATATGTACTGCCATAACATGAGCACGATAATAACGTTCCTTGGGAAGAGCCAGAGGACACATAATTTGTCAAGGCCTCAAAAATACCCCAGGGAGATATTCAGCAGCATCACCAAAAAGTTTAGTGTTGGCAGGATTCTCCCATTTAAGGTTGGAGGTAGGAAAGTCAGTTGCAGAACGTGGCTCGTGGAAAACAATGAGCCCTAGAATCAGGTGACATTCACTGACTGCAAGCAGGTAGGATTGAACAGCAGATATTACAATGACTAGCAAAGTTAGAGTAGTGCCCTGGAAATACCTTCCTTAGGGATTTATAATGTTGGTTAACAGTATGTAACTCTCTTCGAGGCATATATTTGTGCAAGGCATATACACTTTCATCTTAAAGCAGAAAAAGCAATTAAATTTGGTCATGGGGAATCTGAGGGAAGCAGTCTTAATATAAAGTCCTGATTCCCTGCATAGTATCCAGACCTGAGCATTGTTCGGATTCACACTCACTCAGCTTCACTGTCTGGTTTACCAAGTGAAATAATCATCTGACACCGTAGAATGCATACATAGGAATTATTTTCTCAGTCTTTGTCCAAAAGAAATCATGGCCGTTTTATCTGTTAACTGTACCTTGGGGAGTGATGACTACTCTACACTGCTGATGTAGAGTCTAGGAAACATTCAAATAGGGAAATTTTAAAACATTTCCATCTTGAGGACATGATGATCAATAGCTAACGTGGATCACATGGTGATCACTTCCCTGGACCCTGAATCTTTAATTAGCATTAGCATACTTGGAAGTTAAGAAGACCTCCAAATTGTGCTCTGGGTTGTGGAAATTATCTATCCTAATGGAGAAAGCTAAGTAAAAGCCTCTGAAACTGATCCTTCCATGATGAAATTAATAAAAATAAATCCTGTGTTGATGGCAAAGATTAGTAGATTCATGCCAGCCTTACACAAACATCTACAAGGTGTAGGGAATATTGTTCCTTATCACATTTTCATTTATCTAGTATCTCCTTTGCAAAAACCAAGTGGATTCTGAAAGATTATCATAGACCCCCACCAGCAACACTCAGCAGTTGCTGTGATTAAAGCTGCCATGACATATGTAGTAAATTTGTTAAAGCAGGTACAGCCTAACATTCCTGGTTTGTTGACATTGACATTGACTATGCACTTGTTTCTATTTTAATGCAAAAACAGTATTAGGAAGAATTTTTATTTACTTAAAATATGGAATAAACTTTATACATTTTTCATTCACTATACAAGGAGAATCTTTTGTAAGAAACTACGATGAGCATCATGCTCAAGAATTCTCCTTTCTGTTGTTACTTTTCAGTATCAAAAATACAGCCTCTTTGTGTACCAATGGCTCCTCATCCTGGGATAAATCTGACTCAGGGAGGCTCTGCGTTTCTAACTGTGTGTCCTGCAGGCCCTAGGCATTTCCTTCCAAAGCAAAGATTCACTCCCAATGTTATATTTTTAGACAATGTTTTCTAAGCTATCCTTACTCTGGTTCCTTTACCCCTAGCATCCAATAATCTTTCTGTAGAATTCCCAGTATTTCCGTCTTCTCAGGATGGATTATATTCCCAAGAATGTTATTTCAGAGTAGGTCTTTGTCTTTCAGAAAAAGAGTATTTGTGCTACTTTCCCTGATGCTAGAGATTTAGTCTGTCATGGTTTGATCTTCTCATTTCTCTGTTGTGATTCTCTGGGTCTTTATAAACAAAGACCTGGGATCTATACATATAGTTATAGTATTTCATATTGCTCTAAATCCTTCTGTTGATGATTTTGTACTTGTTATTTTAAAGTTCTGTGACCTCTATGATCTTTAGTGTTTGCCTTTTGCATCTCACCTTCACTGGCACAGAACTTGCCCTGAATGGATGTGCAGCCGTGCAGCACATGGACACATCACTCACCCGCAGGCTTTAGGAGCCATTCACTCAATTCCTACCCAGCTTCGGAGAATATATCATTGAATTATTTATTCATCTATCATTTTTGGTGAGTCAATCCTTTTGTGCTAGAATTTGGAGAGATTTAAAGGAATTATCACAGTAATGACCCTGTTGCCATTGGCACAGAATTATTTTTTTATTTTTGTTCATAATATGGAAGATTTATATTCCTTCTAGAAAATCCATTAAAGCACTGGTTCTCAACCCATCGGTCATGACCAATGAAAATACATCCTACATATCAGATATTTACATTACAATTCATAACAGTAGCAAAATTACAGTTATGAAGTAGCAATAAAAATAATTTTATAGTTGGGGGTCACCATAACATGAGGAACTGTATTAAAGGGTTGTGGCATTAGGAAAGTTGAGAACCACTGCATTAAAGTAATATGTTTGCATAGATTATAGATACATCAATGAATATATTATATATTTAAAAGTATAAGTTGTAATAGTTGTTGGTTCTAAAATATGGATATAGTGTATCCATTATGTATTATATGTCACATTTAACATACGATGTAAATTAACTTATTTAAAACTTATTAGTAATTTTCAACAGACTTTTTATATAATTTTATTTTGACATTAGAATGAAATATACTTAAATTATCAACCATCTCCCTCATTAGACTATAAAACATTTGAGTATTAAATCATATTTTATAACTTTCTATAACACAAGTAACAAAAAACAATACTTGGTATATATTAGCCATTACAAAATATAAATTTTAAAAATTATTACTATTTAAATATCTATATTTTTAATAAATCGACTATACAGCAGAATACATCCTCAAAATTAAGCAGTCACTATCTGGGAAAATTAGTAGTTGAAACTTATATGTAAGGTGACCCAAATAATATTGCAGAAAAATAATATTCAAATTTCACATCTAAATATTCACAGGGGAAAGTATTTTGTGTTTTTGTTTGTAATATTTTAATCATTCTTGCACATAAGACCCAAGTTTTATGAAAAATTTCTAAAATAGCATGTGAGATCAAAAGATCTCAACATTATATAAAATAATTTTGCACAGATGTATACTTGGCAAGGTATAATAGCATAGCAACCTTGACACACATTTTTCTGTCTAACATTTCACTTTTAAAATATATATATATATATATATTAAGTGATGGAAAAATATTTGATTTAGATTTTGAGCATTTTCCTTCCTGGATGTTATCCTAAACCCAAGAAATAACACATTGGAAACAAGGTATTTAATGAAATGCAGATTTAGGGAGATGATATTTTGGCAGAAAAAGCAGTCTGCACTTCATAAATTTTTTCTTCTTATTTATTTCTAGTATTCTTTTATTTTTTTCAATGTAGAAATAAATCACTATCTTAAATCTTACAGTTGGTACTTACTACAAAAATCAAATACACTGAGTAAAATTTCGCTTTATATCACTGTTTGGATGTGTCTTTAAACTCTTTTGAAAGGGTATATCAAATTTGAATTTCCAGTTCTATAGTTCCTCATCATTCTGTATCTATTCTTTCTAAGTACTACACCTTATTATTATAATGCAGAATGCTGGAAACACATTTACAAACAAGGCTATCTTAAAATATTTTGCAATTGTTAGTAACTTTAAAGTTTAAAATCAAAGAAAAATGTCTGCAGAGACTTTTTTTTTTTTTTTTTACTTTTGGAGGACAAACCCTAGCACATTCTCTACAATTTATTTGACTTTCTCTGTCTGTTTCTTCTAACCAATGTATTTGCCTCTTTCTGTAGAGTCTGGGAGCAGGACTCTATTTCCAATTGACCAGGGGCAGGGCTTTCCTAGTCTAGCTGCCCCTTTGCTCCTTTTTCTAGTGCTGTCACTGGAGAGAAATGACTTTATGCTTTGATAAAGAAAACACCTTTCAGTTAATAGTTCCACCAATATAAAAAGAGGACAATGCACATACATGCATGTGATATAGTATCCACATAAATGTATTGATTTGCTTGTGCACATATGCCTACATTTTCCAATGCATGTGAATTTTATTCTTTCATATGGCAGCCATATTTACTTTTGCATGTACATCAGTTTGCCCCCAATTCAGTAGAAGATTTTTAATATGCACATGACTTACCTAATTTGGAGAGATATCTTGTGTAAACCTCAGTTCAACTTCCTTCTTCCCAAGAAAGATTGTGCTTTATAGTACATATGGTTGCACAAACCATTATAGTAATAGTTTGCATAGAGTTTGAACATGAACAATATTTATGGCAGCTGAAATTAAGCTGATAGGTGAAGATCATCTGTCCTCTGCCATACATTTTATTTTTCAAATACTTTGTAAGTTTTTTTCTTTTTCCATATATCTATGTAGCATCTAGATAGATGTCTAAGCAATATTGAAACATACACTTATCGAAAACAAGAGTATTGAGATATTTTCTCCTCAGTATACATACGAGGTACTGTGGGGTCTCTTTGGGTATATTCCCATTTCAAGTATTATTGTAAATGGGCCATAAAATATATTACTAAATAAGACTTTAAAACAGTGAATTTATAATATTTATTATGGTATATTTGCAAGAAAAAGATTGTCTCAATTCTTCAAACAATTTCACCTGGGAAAGATATTACTGAGGTTCTTGATAATCACCATCATCATTTTAGAGCTGTTTTTTTAGATCATTATTATAGAGTTGTTATTATTGTTAAGATGAGCATTTTCAGTCATTCTTCATGGTTTGGATGTCACATTATTGTCTTACTTTTACCCTCGCCCATATACAAAGGAGAAATGTTTTCCACGTGCTTAGGGATCATAAACTCTTGCTCCAGATTGATTCTCCTCAATTTTCTATTGCTCCAATTAAAATTTCAGCTTTCTGTTACTTAAGGTGTTTACTTCAAATTTCTTTAATATTCATTTGGTGTTATGGTGTTATTTGTTGTACCTCTCACTATTAGAATATAAATAACCAATTACAATTTTAAAATAATTGACATTTTGGGGGGTTTTATGTTACCTGCTTTACTTTGTTGTTTTTGAAGAGATCAACATGCTTTGAAATAAGAGTAGAATTTTTTTTGCTTGCCATTAAAATTTGGTAACTATTAGTAAAACAAACATTACATTATAAATGCCCTTGATAATAGTAAACAACTTGAAAAGTTCATGTTTATATGTTCAGAAATCGGCACTTGTTTTAACAATATAGCTATTGACTAGCTAACACACAAGGGAAAATATTCTCAGAACATTCCATATTCATTATTCCTCCTAAAAATTATTTGTATGTTATTCATTCAGTGTATTCTCATATGAGTTTTTAGTAAAATACTTTGTCTTTTGGTAAAAAAAAATGAATAGATTAATAGAGTAGCAAAAGTCCTCTAGGACTTATATTGGTAAATTTGGATTTTTTGAATAGCATTGGCTTGGTGCCAGTAGGTCAAGCAGCTAAGGTGCCAGCCACATACACCAGAGTTTGAATCCATCCTGGGCCTGCCAAACAACAATGACACTACAAACAAAAAATAACTGAGTGTTGTGGTAGGTGCCTGTAGTCCCAGCTGCTTGGGAAACTAAGGCAAGAGAATTCCTTAAGTCTAGGAGTTGGAGGTTGCTGTGAGCTGTGATGCCACAACACTCTACCCAGGGTGATAGCTTGAGTCTCTTCACAAAAAAAAAAAAAAAAAAAAAAGAATAGCATTGTTTTACTGAGAAAAAAAATCTACACAGAATACCTGAAACCCAAGAATGTAAATTTTTATGTATATTGTCAGAAGATCTGCTAATTTTCTCCTTTTATATAGAAAATACTTTGCATTGCATGTTTTTACATTAAATTGATTTACTTTGGGAAGAAATTACCTACCATTTTAACCAGTGTAGATTTTAATAATGCCCTCATCATGCAGTCAACTTAAATTTCTGTTGCCACAGCAGGATTCCTGGAGCAATGTTGTCCTCCTGTGTCACCCTACTTGGGTTTATGTTTTGCTTTCACTCATTATTACCCATGTTATCATGATAAAGTTCCACAATTTGTTAAAATATCAGCTTCCTCTTCTATAGAATGAGGTAAATATAGCATTTCTATATTTTGTGAGAGTTATTGTGATAACATACACAAAATTACATTACTTCTGGGCACATAGTAAACACATAAGCATTAGTCAATTTGTGAGCTTGTTCAAGGCTTAAGCTGTGTGTTTCATTCCAGGATGAAAAGAATCACCGAACAACACTCAAAATAACTTTTTAAAGCTAAAAAAAGAAAAAAGAAAAAAATACAATCAAGTTGAGACTGGCTGATAAGATGGCATTAGTTTCTTGCATTTTACCGTTGTACCATCATTTCTTTGGCACAGGAGAGTCAGTTCTTTTCTACCATGCAGCTAGTACACCTTGCTTGCCTTTTGAAAACTTATGCTGCTATTAAACATCAAAACCTGTGTCACATGGAAATGCCTTCCTGGCAGGGCGTGCTGTTACTGCTGAATCATCTGTTTGTGCTATCATTAAGTATAAAAGCTTTGAAGTAAGGCCTCAAAAAAAATTCTCACAGATGTTACATGGAAATAAACTTCAAAAAAGATGCACAGTGCTCATTCACAGGCAGGTAAACATCTGTGAGAAGGAAGGGAACTCGAGAGAGAAAAAGACTCACTTAAAATCTTAGCTTTGAATAAAAGAGGCTCTAGGCTTTTTCTTTCAAATTGACGTCTCTGTTTATGTGACTTCCTCCCTTTCTACTAGGTGTCCATTGAAGTCCTACGTTTTGAACTAATTTACCTTGACCGCTTCCTAAGCTCCCAATAGTTTCTTTTATAGTGAGGTTTGTTGTCCCTAATAAGTCTCAGCTGTGACCAGGGGTAACCTAAAGAAAATAAATTTCCTTTAACAAATTCTATCTCTGCTTAGGCTGATATTTGGAACAGAGGAGAGGCCACGGATGAATCGATTTCCTCAAATCTTCAGGTTTGAAGTCAGGGATCATATCAATGCAATGTGCTTAGACATAAACTCTTTCTTTATTAAGAAGATATTACTTTTCAGCCACTAAGGCTAGAAAATGGGGATAAACAAAGCTACGAAAAGGAATGTTCGTTTTGTCAGAATTCTTAGGCCATGAGTTCTGTCTCTATTTTGAACATGTCCCAATTTAGATCAAGTTTTATTTCAATAAAGTATTGGTTGTTCTTTTGCTCTTTCATTTTATCAACCAATACCTTAGAAAGCTGATGCCATCACAGAAGTAGAAAAAGAAAACAAAACTACAAATTAGAAGTGGTCAATCTATCAGGACTATATCTTCATATTTCAAAGCCTAAAGCTTATTCAAACCCCAAAATAATGTCATTGAACCATGTTATAACTGGAGATAAACAGCAAGTTTCTTTTGAGTTTTTAAGTTTGTTGTCTTCTATTATGATATTATCATGTGATTTATTTTTCAAAAAACAAGGATCTATCAAATTTATGCTACTAAATCTCTTCAGTCCTTTGATCTTTATGCTTTAAGGCAAAACAGTTGATGTGCTGCTAGGCTTTATGAAATGTAGATTCTTTGCCCTTTATGTATAAGCCAAACTTCCTTCACCTCCAAGCATTCTGGAACTGATCAATGGCAAACTCTCCCTCGAAATGTCTTTTCTCTTCTTATCCTCCATGAGAATGTGTCAGTAAATGGAAAGAGATGATGATGCTCCGGCAGCCTGTGAGCACAACTTCACATTTCATCAGCCCCACTGATGTTACCTCTGGCTCAGAGGTTCCATTTTCTCTCTGCCTCTATGGGATGCATTGGGATTGCTTTGACAGCGAGCCCCAGAGGCATATGGCAGAGAGCTACTTGCTTTTTAAGTCTGCTTTTACTGGCTCACCAGTTAAGAGCAGTAGCAGTTCTAATGGTAACTGGGGAGATGCTAAAATAATCCAGGAAGTGCTGTCCTTAAATTCTGAGTTAGTAAAAAAGAAAATAAATTTATTAGGGTAAATACATATTATTCTGAAGATTAAAAAGTGATATTCTTCAGTACTATTTGTGCTTATTTTATTATTTTCATTTTTTTGTATTCTTCTCTGTTAAGAGTTATGAACTTTGAGTCAGGAAAACATGTTTGGACTTTAGTCTGACTTTGTCACTCATGAGCATTAAGACTAGGAAAATTGTGTAAAGCTTGAAATTTGGTCTTCTTACCTGTTTATTGATTTATATTCATCTATAAATCATTTGAGATGAATCCTTTGATATGCTGATCAAGTATAAATATGCTGTATATCGTATGCTGTATAAATAGCATAATATGTGTTTGTGTTTAGGCTAATCACGGACAGTGAAATAATTACTGAGCGTACTTTATTTTTTGTCTTAAAAAGCCCTAAATCTAAATATTTAAAAGAAAAAAAATTCTCTTTGATAATTTAAACGCATCTACCTCAAAAACAGATGGTTCGCTGACTTCCTAGTTATTTCTATAGCTTTTGATATTTTATTGCCGATAATCATTGCCATTCAAAGGTATCTCTATATCTTAAATATTCAGAAACTTTGAATTTTACTTTTTATGACAAAATGTAGTGAAGTTAAAGATCTTGAAAGGAAGAACTCATCCTGAATTATCTACATGGACCCTAACAACAATGATATTTATTTTCTTATGAGAGAAAAACAGAGAAATATTTGAAGCAGACCAAAGAGCAGAGACACAAGCAGAAGTGGAGGCAGCTACATGACCCGGAGAGGCTACAGCTCCGGGACCCACTCCTGGAACCGGCAGAATCGAGAAGTGGCAAAGTGTAGCTTCTTCCCTGCAGCCCAAGGAGGGAGGGAAGCACTGGCAAATGAAGATTTGCAACTTGGGGCCTCCAAACTGTGAAGGAATTAGTTTCCTGTGAAGGAATAAGTTTCTGTAGACATAATTCACTTAATTTGCACGAATTTTAAACATCAGCCCCTGAAAACTAATATATTATTATTTTTCCACTTAGCATATTCTATGTTTTGTCAGTCTGAGGTGTCTGCATTCTTAGGGCCTTCCACGTGGAAATTACATTCTATTTATGACTCCTCTTTGCACTGGACTCAGTACCTTTCATTAAGTCTATACAGACAGCAGGGGCCAAGAGAAGATTAAGGACCCCCATCAGCAGTGAGAGAATTATTTTGTCCTCATTCCCTAAATATAACGATTGAGAGTAGATCAGCAAAACATTATCAAAATTGCCTGATTATCCAGACATAAATCTTCAGGACAAGTAAAATAAAACATGCATTTTTATGCTGAAAAAATTAAATAGTAACATAGCAAACAAATGCAATGAACACATCTTACATGAGTTGACAATCTAAGAGAGGAATTTATTAATATGATTTTTGCATACTGTGTTTGCTGCACTTTTGGTTTCCAGGACAACTTTTAAAGAGCTTAGAAGTTGCCACCTGCGCCTTTATAAGAAAAAAGAAAAAGTGAAAACAGTACCTCTTTTACAGATGGCATTGATTGAATTCCTTTCTCTCTTCATCCACACCACTATCTATGGTTTTTTGACTTTTTAATAATGGCTATTCTGATAGGGGTGCCACTTGATCCAGCAATCCTACTGTTGGGTATCTATCCAAAGTAAAGAAATCAATTTAATCAAAAGACTCCTGCACTGAAATGGTTACTGCAGCACAATTCTCAACTAGAAAGATGCGAAATCAACCTAAGAGCTTTTCAACTCATGAATGGACAAAGAAAATTATACACACCCACATTTGTGCACGTAAGTACACACACACCATGGAGTACTACTCAGCCATAAAAATGAATAAAATAATATAATTTTCAGAAAAGTGGAATAAACTGGAGACCATTATCCTAAGTGAAATATCTCAGGAATGGTAAAGCAAACACTATTTTCACTAAAAAGTTTGAGCTAATAGAGGAAAATTCAAGAAAAGAGGAGTTTAAGAGAATAGGCTTGGGATAAAAGTTTATCTATTGGGTACAATGATCACTGTTTTGGACATAGGCTCACCAAAATCCTTGACTTAAGCATCATACAAGATAGCTCTGTAACATAAAGCACTTGTGCTCCCTCAATTAACATTTTGAACCAAAGATTTTATAGAATAAACAGTGTAAGAAATTCTACATCTGTTACAATTTATTACTAATTTTGACAAATAAATACATAAAATTACTTTTTGAGGTCTATAGTATTCTTAGATACAATTTCACATGAAGAAATAGAGGGGTTTTTTCTTGTAGATTAATTGAAGTTCTGTATAGATCCTGGATATTAAACTTTTGTCAGATTCAAAATATGCAAATATCCTTTCCCATTGGGTAGGTTGTCTATTTGCTTTGGTTGTTGAAACATCACAGGAAGGGAGAAGCAAGAATCCTATGTATTCAACTTTGATTTGAGGACAATGAATGACAATGAATGACACAGTGGGGAATGGGGGAAGGAGAGAGCAGACAGAGAAGGAGGGAGTGGGTGAGGGAAAGAAAACAAAAAAAAAAAGAAAAGAAAATAGTGTCTAACTTTCATATAAATTGGTTTCAATTCTGACTAAAGTATATTACTTAAATATTAATTTTGTAATTCAACTTGTCAATATGTTGTTTAGGATATTGCATCCTCATCTATAAGTGAAACATGTTTGTAATTTCTCTTTATGATAATATATTTTCTCCAATTTCAATATCAGGTGTATCCAGATCAAGTAGAATGATATTGAAATATTTCTTTTATTGTTTATAAGATTTCTGGAATTGCTTGTTTTGTAATATCATTGTGGTCTATGAGTTTATGGCAGTTTGAACTTTGTTATTTAATTCAATTCATTGCTTAATTACCATTTTTTTATGAATGATTATACTGTGGCTAATATGTTAGCATAGCAGTATTCCCAGATAGTTTTTGTTTGTTGGGCTTTGGGGGGGGAAGAGTTAATAACTTTGCTTAAAATATCTTATTTTATAACAGTGAAATTGTTTTCTCTTTTGTGTTGTGATTTTTTTTTGAGGTGAAATTCAAGTTTTTGTGTGAGTAGTACTATTATACCTATCTTGAGTGTCTTGCTTGTACTGTATCACATCATACGTTTGTTTAATTCTTAATAAACTGTTTGCTTGTTTTTAAAAAAAGACAAAAACTAAAGTTCTCTACAGATTTATATCCATGAGTTAGTTTCTTGAACATTTCTAAAATAAAATTAATAATGTAGAAATAAAAAAAAAGACCTGAATTTTGTGGTAAGTGAAGATCTCAAAAGAAAAAGATTTTTTAAAAATTCACATCTTGAACATTTTTAAACCCACCAAAGTGATATGAAATTTAGGATCTCAGAATTGAGACCAAAAGGTCTCTTAGCTTACCCTGGCCTGACTTCCAATTATCCCTGGTACCCTGCAAATCTACCAAATTCCTGTTGAAATTCATCATGTTTCCCCAGTTTAACAAATAGCATCAGAGAATTTAAGACTTTGTAGGGTCTTTTAAGGCTAGGCACAGTGGCTCACGCCTATATTCCTAGCACTTGGGAGGCCAAGACAGGTGGATTGCCTGAGCTCACAGGTTCGAGACCAGCCCAAGCAAGTGCTAGACCTCATCTCTAAAAAAACAGCTAGGCATTGTGGCAGGTACCTGTAGTCCCAAATGCTTGGGAGGCTGAGCTTCAAGAGCTGAACGTTGCCCTGAGCTATGACGCCACAGCATTCTATCAAGGGCGACAAAGTGAAACTCTTGTCTCAAATAAATAAATAAACAAACTAAATAAATGGTCTTTTAATCTTTTCGTATTTTCATCTTTTGCTATAATTGTGGCACATTAATTTCTATCCTTTTGAATTGTTTTTAAGATAAATTATTCTTAGCTGTTTTCATTATAAAGTTGCTCCAAATATCTCAACTTACTATATGCTCATAATGAAAATTCTATATTTACTTTTCAAGTCAAAATTAACTCTAGTTACTAAAGTTAGGAAAGGATTTGCAACCTGACGTAATCTACATTAAAGTAACTTCAGTGTTATTTATGATCTTGGGTGATTAATTACAGTATATATTTAAGAATCAAATAACACATTACATTAATTAAAAGTTTACTTTTAAAAAAGAAAAATTTAAACATTAGTTTGAAGAGGATCTAGTCTGCAAAGAAGCATGAGTGGTGACTTGTTTTCTCAGGTATCAAGGTTCTTCATACAGCTGAAAAATAAGATTGCAATAAGGTTACACAAACACAGGTTTCTGTCTGTTTTAGAAAGAATAGCCTAGAAAAAAGCCACACACACAGAGAAACTTCATATATCAAATCTGTAGGTCACTAGAATGAAAAACAATATTTAGTAAATGATGCTAAGAAAAACTAAAAATAAAAAGAAACTAGGCCTCCAGTTCACAACCCCACTTCACAACACACAAAAATCAGTTCTACATAGATTAAGAACACAAATATGAAAGGTTTCTTAGCTTTCTGAGTGGGAAAAAATAAATAATTTTTTAAAAAAAATATGAAAGGCAACTTTTTTTAATAGACTTTATTTCTTAGAGCAAGCTTAGAATCACAGCAAAAGAAAGAAGGTACAGTGATTTCCCATACACCTCCCTGCGTTTAGCAGAAAATATCAGGCCATAAAAGGAAAAGGCTGACACAATCAACTACATTAAACTATAAGATGTGTTTGTCAAAAGACATAAAGTAAAAGGCAAGCTGCTCATTTTGAGAAAAAGCAAGGTGCCGTATGCATAACTGACATAGGATAAGCATTCGGAACATATGTATAAAGAAATTCTAGGAATTAACTTTGTAAAGACAAAAAAAAAAAAAAAACAGAGGCCAGGTGTGGTGACTCACACCTATAATCCTAACACTTGGGGAAGCTGAGGCTGCTGGACTGTCTGAGCTCAGGAGTTCGAGACCAGGCTGAACAAGAGTGAGACCCCATCCTTACTAAAAACAGAAAAAAAAAATTAGCCAGGTGTTGTGGTAGGCACCTATAGTCCAAGAGGGTTGCTGTGAGGTAGGCTGATGCCACGGCACTCTACCTACAGCAGTTGAGTGAGACTCTGTCTCAAAAAAAAAAAGAAAGAAAGAGAAAGAAAATAGGCAAAAGACATAAGGAGACACCCACAAAAGAGTACTATGAAAAGTTCAACATCATCAGTAATTAAAGTAAGTTGAAACCCTAGTAAGATACCATTTCTCAACCACCAGAGTATCAAAAAAGGAAAAATTCAGATGATTACAAATGTACAAATGTTTTAAATGTTGTTGAGAAAGGGAACAAAGTGAACAAATTGGTACAGCCACTTTATAAAACAATTTGGTATTATCTAGCAAAACTGATGATCCACAACTCTACTCTCAGACTTTAAAAAGCCTGGGATAATTGTTGGATCTTACAAGGTGCATCTTACAAGGGTACATGTGAAATTTACTAGATGTAGAATATAAATGTCTTGACACAGTAACTAAGAAAATGCCGTGAAGGCTATGTTAACCAGTTTGATGAAAATATTTCAAATTGTATATAAAACCAGCACATTGTATCTCATGATTGCATTAAAGTACACAGCTATGATTTAATAAAAAAAAAAAAAGCCTGGGAAATTTGTAATCATGAACACAAAGAGATATGGATTAGAATGCTCATAACAAAACAGCTTTTAAAGGCAAAAAGTAAAAATTAAATATTAAAAAAAAAGGGGGAAAGAAGATTGAAAACATCCTAAATATCTATCAAAAGGATGATGGATAAATAGTGATAAAGTCACACAATGGAATGATGTGCATCAATGAAAAAATCAACATGAAGGAATCTTACATATAGTATAATGTCCTAGTAAGTCACAGAAATCATAGAGTATATCATTTACACAGCATTCAAAAGTAGACTAAACAATACAATGTCTAAGAATGTGTATATCTGTGGTTAAACCATACAGAAAATCAAGGAGAATGGAAAAAGAAAGATATAATCACACAGAATACATAGGTTGGCTTCAAATATATTGATCATGTTTTATTTCTGAAGCACGATATGGGTATGGAATTATTTATTTTATTTGTATTCTTTAAATCTGTAGAAGTGTCAAAAGCACTATTTTGCATAATGGATCTCATTTAAAAATTTAATAAATACATGTTTACAGTATAAAATATGAAAAATACAGAAAACTATATGAAGAAAATAAAAGTTATCCATAATCCCATTACCCTGAAATAACTATAGTATTTGAAGGAGGTAATATACATGAATGATATGTTTCCTTCCACTCTTTTTTTTTTTTTTTTTGCAGTTTTTGGTTGGGGCCAGGTTTGAACCCACCACCTCCAGTGTATGGGGTTGGTGCCCTACTCCTTGAGCCACAGGCACTGCCCCCCACTCTTTATTTTTATTTAATTCTTTTTAAAACTTGATTTAGGTATAATTTACCTATTATACATTGCACATAACAATTAAACAAGTCAGACATATGTATGTTTTGGTAAAAGCATTATCACAGAAAATGAATATATCCATCATCCCCAAAAGTTTTCTTAAGTCTTTTTATCATCCCTCCTTGCTCTCATCCCTACCCCCAAGTTACCACTGATGAGTCTTCTGTCACATTAGATTAGTTTGCACTTTCTAGAATTTTGTTGAATATATGTTTGGGCATAGTTTATGCATATGTTTTACTTTAGTATACATTGCCAGAAAGTTTTCCAAAATGATTACACCCATTTACACTTCTACCCACAGAATATGAGATTTCTCATCATTCCACATCCTTGACAACACTTGCTTGTTGGCTTTTTTAGTTGTAACCATTCCATTTATATTCCTAAGGAAAATATCCACAAAACCATTTGTCTGAACTCCAAAACAAACAAAAACCAAAATCAAACTTTCAGTGAGGACTAAAGTGAACTTCATTATACAGAAATTTTAATCTAAGAGTATTTTTCCTTGAGTCCGTGATAATAACTGAAGCAAAGGCGCTAACTGATGTTATACCTCACAGATTTTGATTTAGTCCAAATGCTTACTTCCTACATAAGACCTTTAGAAGAATCATCGAGACATACATGAAAGAATCAAATAACTTATTAGCCAACTTGGAAGTACCACAGTACTAGAACTCAGATGAAATACAATCCAACACAATTTATACCTGTGTCTTAAACAACAAATAACAACACCTGAAGTCAATACACCAAAACACCACTAAAACAGTGTTCATCAATGGGAGTTGAGGGAGAGGGTGATAAAAAAATACTTTATTATGAGTACACTCAGTTACTTGTGCTCAGCTTCTGGTACTCCCCCTGCTTCAGACTCATTTGACTCCCAAAGAGACTTCACTCATTAAAACTCCTTTCCTGGTTTCTCCAGCACCACTGCCTCCTAGCTTTCCTCCTTTCCTGAATGCTCCCCCTTGGTCTCCCTGATTTTGATTTTGCCTTCCTGATTTTTGGTGTTCCTCTCTTCTTACTCTATACTTACTTGAATGACTTCTTGTACCCTTATAGGAGTTAACTATCACAAATCCACTGGTGCTTCCAACTCTGAGCCTGACTTCAGAGAAAACCGGACACCAATATATCTAATTGCCAACCAGACAACTCTGCCAAGAATCTCAAATTCATCTTTTATCCAGTGAGAATCAATTTTTGTTAATATGATTTTAAAATTAAAAATTAAAAAGAACCACTTTAAAATTTTAAAAATCTCAAATTCATATTCTCTCAACCTGAATTAACCTCTCAATTTATTAGTTTGACTCGGGAATACACAATCATAATTCAAGTAAAGCCAATAAAATACAACTTAAATTTTTCTTGAAGGGTTAAAAAATTTCTATTCAGGCTTTTCTCACAGTTACCAAATACAAGAGATGATAAAAAGCAAGTCTCCTTAAATCCCATCTCTCAAAGGCAAGCCACATTATTACCTCCTTCCAGAAAAAGCAATTTTTAACCATGATGAGGTTGCATACCAAATATTACATTAGTAAATAGGATTGAGGAGTTTTTGCTAATTCTCAATATAATCTAGGCTATTTTTTACAATATTAATCAGGAAAAACATAACTCTATTAAATGCCTACCTGGAATGAGAATCAGAATGACATTTTAATTACAAAAGCAATTCTCTTATATGCTGTATTTTAAATATTCTAAAGGAATCAAACTTTCGGGTAGTCAGCTATCTCATCTATACCCGGACATCTACCGAGTGTGCAATATATTCTACAATTTCATCCAGAGTATCTTTCTATATTAAAAAAAAAAACATAGCAAAGAAAAAAGAAAACTGTAAGAAGCAGAAGTCAAATCTAAACACCTGTTGGATAGACTGTGGTTTGCAAAAATCACAGGAAAGTGACATTTTAACACTTCCTCAGCTTCACGAAGTTTCAGAAACCGATACAAACCGTTTGCTAACCTGTTCTCATCAGATCTCGTTCGCCCGGGAAAGAAGATTCGCTTCTTTCCTTCCCAGAGTCCGGAACCCACCTGGGATGCGTCGCAGCAGGCGCCAGCCGGGCACTGAGAGCGCGACGCGCGGCCGTCCCCGCGGGGCTGGGGTCTCCCCTCTCTCCGCTCTCGGGTCCCACTAAGGGACCCACCAATCCCCGCAGCACACTGGCCCGGCCTCGCCCCACCGGGCAACCCACTGCACCCCAGGCCACCGCGATGGCAGCTGTTGCGGGGCCTAAACCTCCAGACCGGGGAACAGCTCCCGGACCCGCAGCCACATTTTTTCTAAATTAAAGTTGAAGAAAAGAAGACAGAAAGCCATACAAAACTGCCTGTCCCACGAGGTTGGGGGAGGGAACACCCCCTGAGGCGAGGCCGCTCCCCCTCGGTTCCCCTCACCCCTGGAGGCCCGCACGCCGCCAGCCTAGAGACGCGCCCTGAGAGGCGCACCTGAGCTGCCCCGGCTCCTTTCTCCGCCGGGTCCCGCCGCCCTCCGTGGGTCTCCGCGCGCGCTTTCGGGGCACCCCCGCCCCACCGCGCGCCGTGGCGAGCGCTGGCTACCTGCTGAGCGGCAGTGGTCTGTCTGCCCGCGCCGCCACCAGCAACGACTCAGATCACCTCACGGGGCCGCTCCCGGAGGCTCCGAGGCTCCACCCCACAGGTCGCCCCGCCTTCCCAGGGCCGCTCGCACCCTACCCCTCCCCTTCCAGGTACCTGCCCCTTCCAGCCCCGCCCCCAGGCCGCCCCGCCCTACCCAGAACCACCGCTCCTGCTTCGAGAGTCCCACACACACACCTCCCCCCCTTCCCCTCAGCGCCGTAGCTCCCCGCCCGAGGACCGCCCGCCCCTCGGGAGGTGCCCGGGCGGCGCACCTGAGCCGCGCTGCCCTTGCGTCCCAGACGTCTGGGCTCCTGACTGCTGCTTTCAGTTGCTCCCTCTGGAAATGTCTAAAATGGAACCAGGCAGAGCCCGGGATATGTTGAAGAAGCAGAAGGGAGATAAGCGGAAGAAATGGTATAGAGGGAAAGAAAGCTCCAGGCCTGATGAACTTTTCTGAGTTGGGCATGGTCTCTTACCAGCGATGTTTCTGCGCTCTTTTCTTAGAAGGGGAGAGTTTTTATAAAAAGCGTAATTATAAAGTCTTTGAGAATCAGCTCACGTTCTCTTCATGTTTGTTTCTTTATATTTGATACTGCCAATCAACAGGTGTCTCAGAAGAAGTATTAGATGTATCCACTACATCTAAAACCTCACATCCCTGGTTCTATGCTGAAATCCCCTCTATCCCTCGGCTAGGGGTTGGCTGGCCCTTTAGAAATCTCTACATTAGGCTCGGCGCCTGTAGCTCAGCGGCTAGGGCGCCAGCCACATACACCAGAGCTGGGGGATTCGAACCCAACCGAGGCCTGCCAAACAATAATGACAACTACGACCAAAAAAATAGCCTGGAGTTGTGGCGGACACCTGTAGTCCCAGCTACTTGGGAGGCTGAGGCAAGAGAATCGCTTAAGCCCAAGAGTTGGAAGTTGCTGTGAGCTGTGACTTCATAGCACTCTACCAAGGGCCACATAGTGAGATCCTGTCTCCAAAAAAAAGAAAAGAAAAGAAAAAGAAATCTCTACATTATACTTGGAAATTTGTTGAATGGATTGCTAGATTATCTGATAATGAAGAGCTCAGCTTCTGAGATGCTGATGGATTGTAATTAGGAAGTTAACACTTTTCTTTCTGGAAAGCAGTTTTTCCCATAGTGAATTCTGTGAATCTCAAGGCCTTACAGGTACTGGAGTAGGAGTGGGAGTAGATACTAAGATCTCATTAATTTGGAGAAGAGACAGAGTATATATCAATACCGGCTTTCCTTTCAATTCACAACACACATTACCATCTTACAGGCCTAAGGACCATATCTTTGTTTAATCCTTCATTTCCCAAATTTATTTGACTCACGGAATTCTCTTCTTGAGAAATACTTGTTACCATTCTTTGGCATTAGTGTTTCAACAAACACTTTGACAAACACTGCTTTAAAGTCCCAGTACATTTACCTTCAATAATTTATCACTAATGTTTGCGAAGTTCTGTACTATTTACTCAAAGCTTTCACATGAGTCACCTCATTTAATTCTGGCAATTGTGATATATCTGTTATTATCCTCATTTACAGTTGAAAAAAATGAAAAGTCAACCAACCAGTTAGTGGTTGCCCAAGATTTGAATCTGGACTTTGAACTCCCAAGACTTTTTAAACTACTATTCTCTGTTTCTCTCCCCCTCTCCCTTTTTTTCTCCTTCTACCTCTTTTTATACCTCTTCCCTTTTTTCTTCTCCCTGCCTCTCTCTCTCCCCTCTCTTATATTTGATGCTGAAATAGAGCATCTCCTTGATTAGAAATTTCTAGGTTCGGATGTTAGTTGAAGTTTCTCAAGAGCAACACCATTATCCGTACCTATCTTTTACTCCCCTGCAGCACCTGACATACATGGTACACAAAAGGGTCATTCAAATGTGCTGAGTAAGGAATGAATGTATGCATGAGTGCTAATAACTGATGGAACTGGACTAAGAACTTGGTTCTCTAAATGTACAACTTTAACAATCTCTTTACTGTTGCAAAAATTTCAAGAGTAGGAGCAACAAATTGTTCTAGTTTTCTTCCATAGTCCATCTAAAAAAGCTTTTGTAGGGGAATCTACTCTGTTGACAGGTAAAGTTCTTACAAAATCACAACACTTCTTTTGTTTTCCTTGAAGTATACCTCCTTCCTGTTCTACTCTCAGAGCCAAGGCTACAATAAGATGAATAGAGGAATTGTACACCTTTCTTTGTGTTCTTCCTCTTGCTGCAACAAGATCATCATTGCAATATTCTGAGTGAGTTACCAATCTTATATTATTTGAGGCAGATCTGGAGAGAAAAATAGATATTGGTTGGTGTGGATAAAAGATTTCACTGTGCAAACAAAAGCTTGGTAACAAAGATCTATAGAGAACTCAAATTAATCCACATGAAAAAAGCCAACAATTCCATATCACAATGGGCAAGAGACACGAGTAGAACCTTCTCTAAAGAAGACAGACGAATGGCTAACAAACATATGAAAAAATGCTCATCATCCCTAATTATTAGAGAAATGCAAATCAAAACCACTCTGAGATACAATCTTACCCCAGTGAGAATGGCCTACATCACAAACTCTCAAAACTTCAGATGCTGGTGTGGATGTGGAGAGAAGGGAACACTTTTACACTGCTAGTGGGACTGCAAACTAATACAACCTTTCTGGAAGTTCTGGAATGGGAGAACCCTCAAAGAACTCAGCCTTAGCCCTTCCATTTGATCCTGCAATCCCATTACTGGGCATCTACCCAGAAGGAAAAAAATCCTTTTATCATAAGGACACTTGCACTAGACTGTTTATTGCAGCTCAATTTATAATTGCCAAAATGTGGAAACAGCCTAAATACCCACCAACCCAGGAA
The DNA here is from genome assembly GCA_963573935.1 of Arctocebus calabarensis. Classification (NCBI taxonomy): domain Eukaryota; kingdom Metazoa; phylum Chordata; class Mammalia; order Primates; family Lorisidae; genus Arctocebus; species Arctocebus calabarensis. The sequence continues at coordinate 26,539 of CAUYON010015542.1, forward strand.
TGGATTAACAAGCTGTGGTATGTGTACACTATGGAATACTATTCAGCCATTTAAAAAGATGGAGATTTTACATCCTTTTTATTAACCTGGATGGAAGTGGAACACATTATTCTTAGTAAAGCATCACAAGAATAGAGAAGCATGAATCCTATGTACTCAATTTTGAGATGAGGACAATTAATGACAATTAACGACATGGTGGGAGTGGGGGAAGGGGAGAACAGAGAGAGAAAGAAGGAAGGAGGGGTGGGGAAAGGAAGAGCAGAGAGAGGGAAGGAGAGAAGGTGTGAGGTCTTGGTGTGTGCCAGACCTTTTGGGGGCAAGAAACGATTGTAAGAGGGTCTTTACCTAACAAATGCAATCAGTGTAACCTGGTTTCTTGTACCCTCAATGTACCCAACAATAAATTTAAAAAAAAATTTGTATTACAAAAATTCAAAAAAAAAAAAAAAAAAAGAAAAGAGTTCAGGCTTGGTGCCTGTGGTTCAACGGGCTAAGGCGCCAGCCATGTACACCTGAGCTGGCGGGTTCGAATCCAGCCTGGGCCTGCCAAACAACAATGACGGCTGCAACCAAAAAGTGTCCGGGCATTGGGGTGGGTGCCTATAGTCCCAGCTACTTGGGAGGCAGAGGCAAGAGACTCGCTTGAGCCCAGGAATTGGAGGTTGCTTTGAGCTGTGATGCCACAGCACTCTATCCATGGTGACAGCTTGAGGCTCTGTCTCAAAAAAAAAAAAAAAAAAAGAGTTCATTCTTTTTGTTGCTTAAGAGTATTGTAGCAAGCATGCCACAATTTGTTTATCCCTTTCATCTGTTCATAGACATTGGGTTAGTTCCAGTTTTGTAATTTGACAATTAAAGCTGTGAAAAAAAAAAAAAGATTTCACTGTGTGTATCAAATCTTTTATTTGACAGAAACAAATTTCATACTCCCTCTTCATAATCCCTATTCATTCTTTATTCAATGCAGTTTATAAGTGCTTTGCAGCTCACCCAAGGCCTCCAGTGGCATCTCCCACTATCTCCCACCACACGTTTTTAACCATCTGAACTAATTACAGTTCTTTAAGTTGTCAAATTTGCACATACTGTTTCCTTTACCTCTCTCTATGAATATCTACTGGCAAATTCGTGTTCATTAAGCTGATGTATCATCTCTTCAGAAAGATGAAACTCCACAATACCATTCCCAAATGAATTAGGTTCCCTCTCTCCACACTCCCATCACAAATCCATCCATGTCTCTATCAAGGCACCTACATAGGTAATTATTGGCCTTTTTTCCTCTTTTCACTAAGCTCATTCTATGTCAGTTACCAATGGGCAGAAATATGACTTCCACCTCTGTTTCCTGAACATATAGCATAGCACTAGACACATAAAAGGCACTTGAATATTTCTCAAATGAATGAAAAGATAGCTTCAAAATTCCTGGAGTCCTTGTGAAATAATTTCACAAATATAAATGGTCATATGAATTAAGTGGCAGAGGCAGAAAGATCTTGACTACCCCAAAATTATTTCGTTCCAATTTTATGCCTTCGAAGAACATAACAGCAGAAGCCTAAACATAATAATTCATCCATTCATTCAATCATTTACTTGTTCAACAAACATTCTTGAGTGCCTAATACATAAGAGGTGCAGACCTACACACTTGCTTCAGAGAAAAAGTGACATTTCAAAAGCATCATGGACCTTCACTAAGTCTCAATTCCTCTTCCTGAGCACAAAGCTAAACTGCTTTGCCCATTCTCTTTAGGCTTAGCTAAAAAGAATGAAAATAACCCGCCACTGTGCCTTCATTTGCTTGATAATAGTTAGTCAATGTCCCACGTTTACTTTCAGCTGGTAGTTGTAAAGATTCTTTCCTCCATAGATAAAATCACTTTTTGGGGCGGCACCTGTGGCTCAGCGAGTAGGGCCTAGGCCCAATGTACCAAAAGTGGCGGGTTCAAACCCGGCCTCAGGGCGTTATGGCGGGTACCTGTAGTCCCAGCTACTCTGGAGGCTGAGGCAAGAGAATCGCCTAAGCCTGGGAGCTGGAGGTTGCTGTGAATTGTGTGACACCATGGCACTCTACCAAGGGCAATAAAGTGAGATTTTGTCTCTACCAAAAAAAAAAAATCACCTTTTGGAATCCTAATGGTAGTTCGATATCTTCCAGGCCCTACATTTCAGTGGATTGGCTAACCCGCCCAAACCAGTGATCTATACCAAGAAACTGACTCAACTAGAATCATAACCCCAGTAGCTGAAGCAAAACAAAATGATTTCCAGACCCCTACAATTTTGCCCCAAACTTAGCCAATTAGCAAACCTTATTACCTAATCCCCTGCCTTTCAAACTATCTTTAAAAACACTGTGTCCCCAATTATCTGGAAGGAGGATTTGAAAATTCCTTCTGTCTCCCCACTTAGCACAATGTGGAATAAACTTTCTGCTGTAGACCCTGCTGTCTCTGAATATTGACTTCCTCTTTGGCAGTGGGCAGATGATACCTGGTTGTGTGGCAACAAAATTACTAATTTGGGGGACTTTTGCCCTCAATAGCTAGCTTTATTTAGTCTAATTAGCACTGTCATGAATGATGACATACATATTACATAAAACATACACAAAATTCTATCTCTTGCTTTAATAATTACATGAAAAACATAGAACATAAAAATTTATCAAAGAGGGTGTTGAGGTCATGAAACTTTAAGTTTGTTCCCAAGTGGATAAAGAAAATTCTTAATGGCTATATTTGGCTGCCTGATCACAATGCCAATTTTTTAACCTGAAAATAAGCATAGAATCACTATCGCATCATCTTCATCATCTTTATCAACCCTCAGTCTCTTTAATGCACTTTGAAGGGTTTTCCTGAGTAGGTTTCAGGAGATCTAGTTGACTCAAAGTTGAGTGCATGTATATTGAGGAGAAGACAGGAAAGTAGGCTCTGAAGGGTTGTGAATATTTTACTAAGGACTTTGCACATTTAATCTATAGTGCACATAGCTGAATAAACTAGGAATTATTTGTGGTGTGATGACTTCCTCTTTTCTTTCCTTCCAGATCATCTTTTGATCTGGGTACCAAGCACCTATTAAACTAAGGTCATAATGGGAAAATGACTGGTCATAAATGCTCCATCAAGAGATCTAATCTTGATGAAGTCATCTTTTCTCAGTGTTCTCCCACAAAGTCTCAAACACCCCTCAAACACCCCATTCCCCTCATCATAAACCCCTCCAAATCCCAATAATCAATAAAACTTCATAGTACCAAAATGCTGACAGTGTCACTGGAGGCCAAATGAAAAGTATTTAACACCTAACACAACAGCAGTAGCACCAGTGGGATTAAAACAAGGTTATGAGCCAGAAAACAAAGAAAGAGGAGATTCAGACAAAAAGGAAGTTTCCTACCAATCACATAATTTACTCAACCAGATTGAGCAGCTAGTCCAAAGAGGATGAGAGGACCTTAGAGCAGGCCCTGTGAAACTGCCCTAGGATTGTAGAACAAAGGTCCCCAGACTCACCAAGTAGAGCCACGAAACATCTATGTACACCCCCACTTCTGTAAACTCTGTATAGATTGGAAGAAATGCCTCAAATTTAAAGCAAATGACTCTGCACTCTTCTAGATTCTGTGTCGATGTACTTAAGCTGGAACTACGGTTTCCACAAATTACTTTCCCCTATATGGTTATACATTAGATAAGCCAAAAAGAGTAATTTGGCTAAGATTAGAAAGTAGAAGGGAATCAGAGCTGGTGTCTCTGAAAATCATCATGACTAGACACAGAGGCAGACAGACACAAAGAGGCTGGCAGGCCCTAGCAGGTCATATTCTCCACATCTAGCTATTCTTCTCAACTACTGGCCTGGCTGACCACCAGAGGACACAAGCCTGCCCCCAGGACTTGGAAGACTTTCAGAAGCAGCAACAACTTAGAGGTGACACCTATCTACAGAGTTTTCACAGTTTGCCTCCTGGGCACCATGCCAACAATTAGATGTGCCAAACTCATTGCAAATTCTGACCCCACAAGTTCACCTGTACTGGGACTTTGGGAGAGAACTGGTTAGTGACTTCTATTTCCTTCATTCTTGCTTTTCAGACTTTTATATCACCAGTTTCTCCCACAATTCTGTAAGATCTATTCCTAGATAGGTAACACTCCAGTCTCTGCTTCCCTGACTAAATCCTTCCAATAGACCAACCATGCATTTACTTGGCTGCCCAACAGTAAGATTATGTGGGTTGTACCACCCTTCCCTTCCACTATGAAAGGAAAAGTTTTACGGTTATATATATTAATTACAAAAATTGGGGTAAAAATCTCACCATGATAGGGTACCTTTATAGTATGAACTTACAATAATAAAATAACCGACTTTCATCTTTTCAAGCTTAGAAACATGCTTCTTTCCCCCTTTAGCATACTAAGTAAATCTTTCTTGAAGAAGAAAGCTTTGGCACACTCACTAAAAGTAGACAATAGTATACCTGTGTATAATGTAGGATGAGAAATAGCATTGTTACAGGGACCAGACATTTGTTATCTTATGGCCAAAACACTATGCCCTTTAGAAATAGCCATCCAAGAAACTAAATGATAGTCAAAAGATTGCCTGAGGAGGGACATGGAGCCAACATTAGCAGAGTTCGGAAGAATATTGAGTATTTAATAGCATCAGTCACAATGCCATCATTAATACCACAGAAGGTACTAGCCTGTCACAGCTGCAGACATGTCATTAATTCTGCTCACTGGAAGCATAGTCATAATCATACCCCTTCCTTTCAGCAGTAGATTACAGTTTGGCCCCAGCACTTCATCCTGCACTGTATCCATGCCCTTTGCTATGACTTTGAAGTTCCTTCTGCTTAAGGACTGGAATATTATTTCCCTACCACTTGAATTTTTGTTTTGACCATGTGATTTGCTTTGATCAATGGAATGAGGTAGAAGTAATAGTGTTCAAATTCAGAGCTTAGGCATTACGAGACTTTGAGTGTTTCGGCCTGTCCTCTTACACTTTTACCAATGTTAGATTTGTCTGGGCCAGTTAGCTGGTCCAAAGATGGAGAGAGATCCGTGGAACAGTGTCATGCCAGAAAATCCAGCCTAGTACAGCTAATACCCAGATGAGCAGCATACAGATGATATTTTTTTTATATGCCATAGCATTTGGGAACTATTTGTTACACAGTAATAATTACCTGACATATCCTCCAACTACAGTTTTCTGGGATGAGGAAGATCTAACCCCTCTGTGGCCCCAGAGTTCCAGGTCAGTGCCCTTCTAAGTCACTAGAGAGCACCAATTGGTAAGTTGAAGAATTCAGCTTTGCACCCTCAGTGAGATTCTATTAGGTTTTTTTTTTTTTTTTTGTCCTTTGAGTTAGATGTGAAAGCTAAATATTTGTCAAGGCAGAGAGAGAGAGAAAGATTTCAAAACTCTTCAGAAGGCTACCTCTGAAGAGTAATGATTATAAATGCCACTCAAAGGCACTATCTGAAATACAATCCTAAGCCTATCATTTATAATTCCTGTTTTCATCAGAGTTTCAGGAAAACTCCTACACCCAGCAAAATCCTCAGGCAGCTTAGGATACCAAAGCTTTCTTCTTCTCTTATTAAACGTGCTCCAAATCCATAAAGAGAATTCGTGAATAAATGTGGTTGGCAGATGAACAAAATATCCAAAGGCATGTTTTGTTTAAGACTTTAGTTAAGATGTTTAGTTCATTAAAGTATACATTGATCTCTGCATGAATTAAAATAAAAGGGGGAGAGTTCTCAAAATGCTTTCCAATCCTATTTATTCAGACATTCTTTCTTTCTCCACCACTCCCAGCATTACCCTAGCTTCTCCCACCCTTCTAGTTTATAAAACGACTGATGATAGCAGGAATTATTTTTTGAGGAAATGTGGGAGGTCCAAAATCCATTTCCTGCTTGATGTGGATTACATTTACTAGAAAAAGAAAAAAAAACACAAATACACTTCCAGCACAGCTGGGCTGCAGCTCTGTAAAGTGGCTTTTAAAGAGGTATCATATCCACCCTGTGAGGTGACAGCACTCCAAGAATGGGACAGAGTCCATGAAGTCCAGAAAAGCATACCCTCTTATCCCTAAAAAACATTGCCTAAGGAAACAATTTGGTGGTTCTTGAAAAACACGAACTTGCTTGGCAGCCTGACCAACTCATCACCCCTGTTCATCTCATATTGCATGCCTGATTAATAACAATGATGTGTCTGAGAACATGATGACTACAACTTCAATAGGAGAAGGGGGAAGGAGAGCCAAACAACATCCTTGCCAAACAAATACGCATATTCACATGCTCACAGACATACACACGCCCCAAATATGTAAAGCCACTCCTAAAATGTTGGGAAATATAAAATGCTTCAATCAAAATGATCCTACATTATTGGAAGCACTGTTGAAAATTATTTCCCTTCTCCCATCCAAATATGCACATTGGTGTACTCTGGAATGACAATTGCTGACATTCTCTATTGGTCCATTATGTGCCAAGCACAGCCCTAAAAGGTCTTACATATGCAATTATTTCAATTCCTGCAGCAACCTTCTAGGAATTGGTAGGTATTATTATATCAACTTCACAGATAATTAAGTTTTCTAAGATCACGAAGAAGTGATCAAGGAGCCAGCTATTGAAGCCAAGGTTGTATGTGACTCTAAAGCTCAAGCTCCTCTCACTAAACCACAGGCTCAGCTAGTCAACTGTGAAGCCCAAACATAGGTGTTGCCTTTACATAAACCCAATTCATTACTCAAAGCCCATTGGAACCATCATCTCTTCTATGGATTCTTGACTTGTTCTAAACAGAATTCTGATGGTTACAAGTAACAGAAACTCATTCAAATTAGCTCAAGTAAAAAGTAGAGAATGGTATTCTAGTCTCCCTCCTACCTTGGGTAAATAAATGATGGCAACATATCCAGGAATTTGAACACTTTGAAAGGGCAGGACCTAAGGTAGCCCAGACACCGTTCAGCCTCTCAGTTCATGGAGACTGCTTCATTTTACACACCTGCACATCCTGATCAGCTTCTCTGAGCCTCCAGTACCTCAAAGCTTCAGTCTGCACTTGATCCTCTACTGACTTGCTTGGTAGTAAATCTAGTAGACCTTTGGGCTCAGGATCCAAAGAAGTAACCACTTCTTCCTTTCCATGTTCCTGAAAGAGGAATCTGATTGGCTCAGCTCATATTTTCCAGGCCAACACAAGGCATAATTTGCTGGCTATGTACATGGTTGGGCACCCATAGCTCCAGTCAGAGGTAACTGAGGAGGAGACAGCCAAAGGATCTGCTGCTGCACCTCCAGATGGAGAAGAATCTTAAAATCCAGCAAATGCTTCGTTTTTCTTTCTTCTACTTTTCTTTATAAAGCTGTCTACCTGGTGTGGCATATAATTTTAAATAGCCTTCTATTGCTGTCTGACTGCTTTCAGTTTTTTGTTTTCCAGTCTTAGAGAAACACTTATTGTTGTTATTTCTGCAGTGCCTAGCAGAGTGCTAAGAACACAGTGGACACTACAAATGACTTGTTGCATTAAACAGAGTTAATCATGGGGTAGGACAATGCAGAAGAGCAAGGAGAATTTCCTTCTCCTTTCTCTTGTCAACAGATCACTAGAACTGGAAAGGTAGTGTCAAATGTTTGTTGACAAGTTTTCAGCCTCACTGGCTTAACTGGAGCTTATGTGAGAAGAAAAGAATTTTCCGAACAAAGGAACTCTAAACTTCCTTCCAATTGTTTTACTAAGAGAAGCATCCAGGCCAATAGCTCTCAACCTAAAGCCAAGTTCCCATGTATCATCTTGAGTGTCCTTGTTCTGATTCCATCCTTTTATCCCCCATTCAAAAAATTCTACTTGAATTAAAATAAAGGACTCTTATGCTATTTTTGAAGTACGACTTGAATTAAAATAAAGGACTCTTATGCTATTTTTGATTCTGCTCTGATTTGAAAAAGTAAATGATTGCAAAATGTTGGTATTAAATTACTAGCAAGAAATTACTGGTAACTGTGTTACAATTGGCATTGTGATTGACAGGTGTTAATGTAGGACATTCTGTTGCCCACAGCTGAGATGACAGTAACTCTGCCAATAAGGATGCTTTCAGCCGCAAATAACAGAAAACACAATTCAATTGGTCCTAAAAATAAAGAAATGTTTTAGCTGGTATGATGGTTTAAGTGATGTCCACAATTCTTTGAAACTTCTCTCAACAAAAGTTGGAATCTACACCTTCTGAACTTTATCTAGGCTAACCATAGTGACTGGTTAACCAGTAAAGTACAGTGGGAATGTTACTGTACAATGGCCAAGGGTAGGCCATAAAAGGTGATACAATTTCTATTTAGTTCTGTTTTGATGCTTGCTCTTGGAATCTAGCCACCATGCTCTAAGGAAGCTCAAGCAGCTGTGTAAGACTCACTAGGTAGAAAGGAATAAGGCCTATGACATCTGATCTAGCCAGGACCAACTATTCACAGCTAAGTCATCTTGGAAGTGGACTTTTAGAGCTTTCATTAAGCTATTCCAACTGACACCTTGAGGAACAGATATAAGCCTTCCCCACTGAGCCCTGCCTATATATTGTAAACCAAATAATGACAAAATGTTGTTTTAAGCCACTAAGCTTTTGGAAGTTTTGTGACACAGCAATAGATAACTGATAAGTTTAACCTAAATAGAAGCCCAAAGGTAGATCAGCTTTCAGATTCAATTATTTAGCAATTCAACCATTTATCATTGAATATTTTCCTTCCCTTTTCTCTGCTCTACATTGTGTAAGCTTTATCCTCAATCTAGTTCCCTTTGTGGTTGTAGAATGGCTTCCAGGAACAGTAAAACACTCCTTCTTCAATTCAGGTGAGGGGGATAGAATGGATTCCCATGGATTGCTCTTGAGAGAGAAACTTTTCCAGAAGCCAGTAAACCTCTCTTCATATCTCTCTGTCCAGAACTGGGCGACATTCTTGTTCTTGTACCAATACTGAAAAAGAGGATGATGTATCATCTTCACTAATCAGGTCTACCCTTTAAATTAAGATCAGTTCTTCAAATCACATTGTTGGTTCTTATGGGATAGGAAGGATCTAAGACATTTGACAAAAAGGCTGGGTATATGGAAAACCCTCAGGTTGTGGCCAGCATAGGCATACAATAACTAGGAGTAATAACTCTCCTGAGTAAGTTAGTAGAGGATCTAGCTTGATGCAAGTAGTCCAAAATTAAAACCCATTTGGCCCCGAACCTTTCCTTTATCCCCTTTTCTGGTATCTCCCATTTTTATCACCTGTTTCACCTTCATCAGCCACCTCCTGTCTTGCAATGGTCAGTCTACTAGGGGAAGGGGGTGGAATGCACTGTTTACCTTCTGGTAACTTATTAAATTTCCCTTTGAAGAAGAACTTCCTGATGTATGCAAGAATTGGTGTCATTATTTTCCCCATTTTTGCAATGAAATAACTAAGGATTTATGATAGTCTTGGGAAGATTACTTCTCCCTGGATCTGTCTACTTATAAGAAAAGTGAAGGGAGTAGACCAGAAGATTAATAGCTTTTCTAGATCCAAGAATTTCTGTACTCTGCCTCCTATCTTTCCAAAATGACTACAGCCACGCCTAAAAATCTATGTAGCTTTTTGTCGTTTGTGCCATACGCTTAGATTGTCTTCATAATCATCATCTCCCCATCCTTCACTGATTTGCTTTCTCTGTTTCTGGGCCTTATCCAAATTCTTCCTTTTTCACTTCCTGGACTGGCTACCAAAGTATGAGGACTCCTTAGCTTTACTACATGACTTGTTTCTGTCTTTTTTTTTTTGAAACAGAGTCTTACTATGTTACCTTGGGTATAGTGCCTGGCAACACAGCTAACAGTAACCTCCAGGTCTTAGGCTTAAGCGATTCTCTTGCCTCAGCCTCCCAGGTAGCTGGGACTACAGCTGCCTGGGTGCCACAACACCCAGCTATTTTCTGGTTGTAGTTGTCATTGTTGTTTGGCAGGCCCTGGCCAGGTTCAAATCCGCCAGCCCCAGTGTATGTGGCTGGTGCCCCAGCCGCTGAGCTATCGGCGCCGAGCTGACTTTTTCTGTTTTATACTTTTGGCATTATACTGAATCCTTTAAACATGGCATGATATCATGATGGAGCTTAGCAAATATTTCATTTCCAGAAATTAAAGAGGATATTTCTTGAAAAAAAATATTTTTGTGAATTAAGTTTAGGATCCTCAGAGTAAACATCTATTTTTACTATGATCATGAGAACGACCCTTCCTCCATCCCAAAGATGGAGGTTGCCTATGAGTACCATGATTTCACTCTCTTAGTCAAAGTTTATTGGTTCATAAAAAGGAATCTGACCCAAGATGGTTAATCAGAATCCTTCCATAGAATTCTTTTTCAAAGTATAAATAGGGAAAACCAGTCAGTCCTGTTTTTAGTAATGTAAGACACCTGGGTGATTATGTTTCGGAGGCAAAAGAAGTCAATCTATAATAAAGGAGAACAAAGTTAATATGTTCAGAGAAGCAAAGATAAGAGATTGTGTAAGGAGTTCCAAAGGCATTAAATTTCTTAATTATATTCAGTCCTGACATAAATTTCAGCCTTACTTCTCCCATATTACTAGCGTATAAACCACACCAACTATCAGCCCCCAAATTACATCTTTGACCTAAGTTAATGCATACTTAGTTCTTGTCACTTAAACACAAGAGACTTAATATGAATACTGAAAAGAAAACTGTAATCTTACTGTCCCTGTAAGATTCTTTGGCACTGAGTCTTTGGTATTTTCATTTGATTACAATTTGCATACATTTTCATCTGCTTTAAATAATTGCTGCCTCTTAGTATTTGTTTATGGTTTGGGACTGTGTTGGAAAAAAATGGCACTTAGAGGCAGACTTTAAGTTCTGGTTTCAATCCTTTTTTGTCACAATGTGAGAGCCTCCCCAACCCTCAATCTCTTTCCTACAAAATGGGAATAATAATAACCTTTCCCCATCATATTTTCATTATGATGATGAAAATAATAAAATGGGGAGTGACAAAGCCATATTCATCTTTGCATTTCTAATGTTTGCTACAAGGCAGTGGTGTAGAAATTAAACAAATATTTGATGAATGAAAGAAAAAACATGAAAGCATTTTGTACACTTTAAAGCACTATTTAAATCTGAATTATATGATAAGACAATTTTACAACAGTTGAGTATGTGTATAAATATCTACATCATCAGGTTAAGTCAGTCTTGGACTAAATAACAATTTCAGTGTCATGAACAGAGCTTCCTACAAGTAAGCTACAAAGTGAATGGAATCTGTGTCCAGTACTCCTCCGTCTTCTCTTGAGTTTAGGCTAAATAGTGTGTTGAAGTGTCTCTAGTGCCGAGTTCCATAAGCGTCCAGTGCTTTAGGGCTGTTTGAGCATCAGATTAGAGAAGGAGGTTTTTAAAGTCATCTAAGTCCCTTTCACTTGAATTAGCACATAAACTTACCTCTCCCTTTGAAAGGTCACAATGGCTGAGGCTCCCACAAAGTTCTTTTTTTTTTTTTTTTTTTTTTCTTGAGACAGAGCCTCAAGCTGTCGCCCTGGGTAGAGTGTCGTGGCATTACAGCTCACAGCAACCTCCAATTCCTGGGCTCAAGCGAGTCTCTTGCCTCAGCCTCCCAAGTAGCTGGGACTACAGGAGCCCGCCACAACGCCTGGCTATTTTTGTTTGGGTTGCAGCCGTCATTATTGGTTGGCGGACCCGGGCTGGATTCGAACCCGCCAGCTCAGGTTTACATGGCTGGCGCCTTAGCCTGCTGAGCCACAGGCGCCAAGCCTCCCACAAAGTTCTTAGCCTTCAAATTGCCTATTTGGACTCTTTTTCCTTTCCCAAAAGCCCATGTGGAATTGTACAAAGGAGACATAAGGATTCAAGAAGCACAGCAGCCTGGGGTCATTCAGTACGTGGGCAAAAAGACCTACCCGCTATATTGTAATACAGCAGGGTGTAGCCACTGGTGTTTATCCTGAATCATCACCAACTAAAACTTTATGCATGGAAGAATCTGGCTACTCAGACAAAAAGCGGTCAAAGTTATTTTTAATATCCATAAAAAGTACTAAAGTTATTTCAAAAGTTTACTGCCTCAAAAGATATTTTCTAAATTATCTAAAACATATTTCCCCAAATGATTCATTTTCTAACTATTCAAGGTAGCTTTAGTTTTTCATTCAGTGGTTCAATAAATTAGTCACAGGTACTAGATGCCCCTAATGTCAATTTCACAACCCTGAATGTTGCATCCTACGTGAAAATGAACAAACCTTCAAACAATAGGCACATTCTATTGGGATAAAAATGCTTTGCTTCACTAACTTTGACCTTTTCAAATTGTAAAGAAAATCTGTTTTGGGCCAAATTTCCCAACAACAAATATTTTTGGGAAAAAAATGAATTATCATGGACTTTTTTTTTTTTACCTCCACTAATAGATCATTAACTTGTTAATTGCTTAGAACAAATTACCTCCCACTCTCTTACCTTAACTTATATATTCTAATATGTGTCCTTTAACATTTGCTTGACCAGTGAACCATATGGAAGAAACTTGCCTGGCCTGTTTGAGGAAAAGTGAGAAGGCCAGAGTAACTGCAGCAAGAGAAGGAGAGGAGGAAGGCTAGAAATAGGAGGCAGAGGGGCAGGAAGTAGGTTTGAGGTAAAGGAAATGGCATGAGAATTATTAAACATTAAATAGGGGGAGAAGCCATTGGGGGGTTTAAGGAATGGTATGAACTGATTTAACATTTATACTGATTGCTCCAGAAGTTGAGAAAAGATTGTAGGGGACACAGGGAAGAGGTAAAAGCAGAGAGACCAGCTAGCTGACTCTGCCTATAATCAAGGTGACAGAAGAGGGTTATCTGGGACTCAGGGTAGCATGGAAAGTGACAGGTATGAGATTGGATGATGTAATATATGAAATGAAGATAGCCTAATGATTGGCACAGTCAGTACCCCAGTAGATTTTCAGCATTTTAATGGCCTTCTGAACCCTAAGACACATCAGTAGATAGTTGATTCATTGACTGGCAGGGCCAGGTAAGTGATTACAAATTAGAGGGTCAATGTCAGGATCAGAAAAGAAACTTTTCAATATTTCTATGTAGATCAATTGAATTTAAGTGGAAATGAGTCAAAACTAAACAGTTCATGCTCACCTTCATTGAATTCTCTCCTTGGGTTGTTTAAAAAAATTATAAACATACACACACACACACACAATCTGTAATCAAAAAGGTTATTGAAGTGCTGCAATTGCCCAGAATTCAACCTGACCTTGTAACACTCCTAGTTATTAAAACTCATTTCTATGAGCTTACATTTTTTGGTTTAACAAGCACAAGAGGCCATGAACTCTAATATCTGAAGCAAACGTGTTAAACATCTGGGATCTGGCATAAGTTTCTCCTTTGGGATGCATTGTTTGTGCAAACTTTTATTGAATAAAAAAAAATGAAAGGACTGAATTTCAGAATATTCGTGTAACCTAGTAAGAATATTTTTCTGAAGCCAGAGTCAAAATACAGAGTTCTTGAAACCGATTAATAACCTTAATTTAAAATTAGGCTAGGAAGTCTGTTCTTAAAACACAGCTTGGTTTTGAAATGGAATCAAGCTTAAGTATCCAGAATTCAATTCAATCCAGAGTTCCAGTTCTAACAAGAGATAGATAGTTTAAATGAAATGGATTTTTCCAGGCTAATGGCTACAACTCACACCCACTCTAAGAAATCCATGGAGTTCGCAAGAAGGGCATTGGCCGGGGGTTTAGGGACACCTCTGTCACTTAAACACAGATAATCTTGCTTTACCTTGGGTTTGATTTTCCTCATATCCTATAAAATTGGAAAGAAAAATGTTGCCCCATGAGTCTTATAAATCTTCAAGCATTGAAAAATAAAATTAAATAATGAATGACTGAACTTTTTAAAAGTCTGCACTCATAGACACCTAGGGGAAGAGGGAATACAGAGGAGAATCAGGAGGAAGTAGAATGTAAGGGATTATTATTTTTTTTAATTGAGACAGAGTCTCACTTTGTCACCCACGATAGAGTCCTATGGCATCATAGCTCACAGCAACCTCAAACTCTTGGGCTCAAGTGATCCTCTTGCCTCCGCCTCCCAAGTAGCTGGTACTATAGGCACCCAACACAATACTCAGCTATTTTTTAGAGATGGGGTCTTGCTCTTGCTCAGGCTGGTCTCCAACTCCTAAGCTTAAGCAATCCACCTGCCTCAGCCTCCCAGAGTGCTAGAATTACAGGTGTGAGCTAACGAGCCTGGCTAATAAGGGATTCTTATTTGAAGATGGAGAGACCAAACAAGTTGAACAAAACTTTTAAAGAAGGAAAGCTAAGGATTGATCATCTTCTGAAGTGTTTGTAAAGGGCAAGATGACCTCTTGTATTCCTTTAGTATCTCTCCAAAGTGCTCAGGGCAGCATCCAGACACAGGGAACAATCCAGTCAATCTAGACCAATTGACAGATGGAGAGGTTCCTCTAGACTTCCACAATCCATACCCTGAGCATCCTAAGGGGTGGCACAGTCTACTCTACTAAGGGCATGGAAGTAGAGAAGGACTATGTCTTCCCAAAAGGAGGACAGGAATATCTTTACAATTCCACATCTTCCTTCTGAGAGAGGGCTGCTAATCCTTGTGAAGTATTTTGTGCAGCTGAGCATCTGCAGGGATTTTGACCAGAAAGGGAGTTGGTGTTCTGCATAATAGGGTAAAATGAATTTAAAGTTTGGGGAAGAAGGGTGGAAGAGGAAAGTAGAGAAGGGAAAAGGAAGAATGGGTGGTGAAAGAAGGAAACAGTGGAACAGAAGGGATGGAGAGCCGAAATGTAGATCCTTCTCTGTTCTGTCCTCTACTCCCAAAACTTCAGTAAATTTGACTACACACTAAATGTGAATGGAGTGTATTTTTTCCTAGACTGCCATAGCAATGTACCACCAACTGGATGGATTAAAAAAACAGGAATGAATGATCTCACAACTCTTGAGGTCAAAAGAACAAAATCAAGGTGTTAGCAGGGCTGTGCTCTCCTTGAAGGTTCCAGGCAGGCCTCGTGTGTGTGTGTGTGTGTGTGTGTGTGTGTGTGTATCTTTGCATGTCCTCTCCTCTTATAAGAGCATTAGTCACTGGATCTTCCTATTCTAGTATGACCTTATCTTAACTTGCTTAAATACATGTGCAAAACCAAGGTCACACTCTGATGTTCCAGATAGACATAAATTTTAGGAGGGCATTATTCAATCGCTCCTACAGTGTAGTTTCATTTTCTTTTTGTGGAGATGAAGAAAGAGGCAGAGTTTCATGTCAGGGTCAACTGGCGAGGAACTATTGGGGATGGCCTATGAAACAAATGAACTCAAGAGAAGTTCAGAGATCGGTGTCAGAGGTGACTGTGAAATCAAAAGCCCTCCTTCACCTTCCATTGGAACTTCAGAAATGTAGGAGAGCTTTGGAATTCTATAGGGCATGGAATGAGAAGTTCATGGCCATATTATCCATAGCTTATAGGTCAGGAGACCAGAGCTGACTTCTGGGTTATAAATGAAAGAAAGACACATGAGGAAGGAGAAACCAGAGAGGTGGAAGGAAAAGGAAGGACAAAAGGACAAAAGGTGGAGAGATGAGTAAGAATGATAGATGAGTTTCGGAAGGGAGAACAGGGAGAAAGAAAAATCATTAGTTCTTTATGGGCAGAGTGAAAAACTTGACATATAAAAGTGCTCGAAATAAGTTTGGGAAAGAAAAGAAAAGAAACAGAGAGAGAGAAAGAGAGAGAAAGAAGGAAAGAAACAAAGGGAAGGAGGGAGGGAGGGAGGGAGGGAAAGAAGTGGGGAAAGGTTCTTGAAGGGCTCCTTTGGACCTTCACATTCTAGGAACTGTTTATAAACTGGGTTGTGGCTCAGGTGAATGATGTATAACAACAAATGATGGTCTTCCAGAGCTGTTCAGACTGTGGCTGTTTTGCCCATAACCGTATGTCAAATCCCAGAGTGCTTTGGGAATGCTCTAAACGAACCTTTAGGCTGGAGATTGTCTTCTCAAGGCCTTTCCATCCTTTTCCTATGATACATATTTTATCTAATTTGAGTTGTCACATACTCTGGCCTCTGTGGTTTCTGCTGTCCCTCGTGGTACTTGCATTTACCTCACTGGATTCTTGTGAAAGGTCAGTAAAGTGGTCTAAATTAGTGAATGTCCTTCAATACAAAAGGACAAGGAGAGCCCTCTGGAGTAAGTAAACAGCTTTCAGATCACTTGAGATACAAGAAACCAAAATTCCTCAGGATTGGAAAGATTCTGTGGATTAGGGGAAAGAGAATTAGACCAACAGCTACCCAGAAACCTATCTGCCAATTTGCCACTAACTCACCATGTCACCCAGAGCTGGTCAATACCCCTCACTGCCCAATCTCAGAGTCCTCATTGTAAACAAGGGTCTTGGCCCTTAGGACAGAATTTCTGGATCCTTTCAGCTGTCATGGTCTATAATTTTATACTTTTTTGAAGTCATTATCAATAAAATTTAATTAAAACAACCTCCCTGGTATACCCACAATGTATTGCCAAAGTGAAAATGTTGCCAGAAACCACAGTCCTAGTTTGTAGCAAGAGGATATAAAAAGGGCCTGATATCAAGTTTCTCTGACATGCACTGAGAAGAAAAGTGCTAAGGAGATACTGAGGGAAATAGGATCAGTTTGGTCCTTCAAGTTCCAGGAACTGTTTATAAACTGAATTGCGAGTCAGGTGAAGGCTTGGATATTTGAAATGTTTGAGGTCAAAAAAAAAATTGGAGGGGCAACTTCTGATTACTAGGACAAGCACTTCCACATACATTATCTTACTTCTCAAAACAACCTGAAGAAGTGAGTATTATCATCCCACTAAGAGAAAAGTGTGAGGCTCAGAAAACCTAAGAAACTTATTCCAGGTCACAAACCAGTAAGTGGCAGAATTGGGACTCAAATCCAGGTCTGTTCAACTCCAAACTCAACATTCTTTCAGCCTCACCAGACTGGCACTATTACACACCGTCATCCCAGCCAGAACAAAATTGCTATAAAGAACCATAGCAGTGAGCAGCACACTTTTCCATCCTCTGGCATAAAGAACAGAAGCATACTTTTGAATTAAGAGTGATGGCTGCCAGGGACTGGAGCAAAAAATTGTTTTAGCAGGGGATTTTTAACCCAGTTAGTGCCAGAAACAGAGTAGAAGCTTGAAAAATATTCCTTGAGGAGTTGAGTGAATACAGTATTCAATGTGAACATTGTCTGCAAAAGAAGGATCTGAGGCTCAGAGAAACCAAGTGACTTGCCCTAAGCCACACAGCAGAGAGAACAGGAAAAAGAACCAAAGATTTCCAGACTTTCTGAGCAGGAATCTCCAGGAACTCCTCTGACCAGAAGAATTTTTCTTGTACATTTCATTAGGTGCAAAATGCTTTGGGGAGAAATGAATGCTAACCTCCAACCCAGAACATCTGTTAATATTTGCTTAATTGTTAATTAACAAATGACTCTGTTGCTTCAGGAAGCTAAAAGAGATAGCATGGTTAATGCAATTTTCAGTTTTCATCTCAGGCTATGAATCATTTCTGTTTATCTAAGAATTCTTTCATCGTGTTGTATGTGATGATGGCAATCACTGGAGGTGGGACCCCATCCCTCACTCAGGAAGCAGTTGGCTAACTCACTGTGAGTGGATAAAGAAACTCCATTTATCTTGTCACATAGCTCAAAGAATGGGTTCTCTACACATGTCCCCAATACAGTGACCATCCCATTCTGTATCTCTTCCACTCTCCTATATACTTTCCAACCCTTTCACATCCTAAACAAACAACAAAAAGGAAGCCCAGCGCAGCCAAACCTCCCCCCCACCCCCCAGAAAACAGGAAGGAAGAATAAAACTTTCTGGTAACCAGTAAGAGGGCTCCAGACATCCTAACATCCAGAGGCGGGCTCAGGTCTGCAGTGGCTGTCTGGCACTGGCTTCTCATCCCCAGGAGCCACTTCATCTGCACCTCGCACCCTCCTCACAAAGACCCCAGAGCTCAATCTCTAGCACCGAATTCTCCCCTACAATACATACTGTTGACCATCCTCAGAGTTCATCCACCTGGATGTCTTACAGTCATCAAATCCAGCATGTTTTATTTGGTTCTGTGTGATTAAGAGCCATGCATTTCACCGTGTGTAAATGTTATCCCAACAAAAAATGATTTTTTTTTTTTGAGACGGAGTCTCACTATGTTGCCCTTGATAGAGTGCTTTGGCATCACAGCTCACAGCAACCTCAAACTCCTGGGCTTAAGCGATTCTCTTGCTTCAGCCTCCCAAGTAGCTAGGACTACAGGTGCCTGCCACAATGCCAGGTTATTTTTTGGCTGCAGCCGCCATAGTTGTTTGGCAGGCCCCAGCTGAATTCAAACCCGCCAGCTCCAGTGTATCTGGCCGGCGCCCTAGGTGCTGAGCTAAAGGCGCGGAGCCAAAATAAAATTTTTTTTAAAAATTTGAAATGGGGCGGCTCCTGTGGCTCAGCGAGTAGGGCGCCGGCCCCATATACCGAAGGTGGCGGGTTCAAACCCGGCCTCGGCCGAACTGCAAAAAACAAAAAAATAGCCGGGCGCTGTGGCGGGCGCCTGTAGTCCCAGCTACTTGGGAGGCTGAGGCAAGAGAATCGCTTAAGCCCAAGAGCTGGAGGTTGCTGTGAGCAGTGTGACGCCACGGCACTCTACCCAGGGCGATAAAATGAGACTCTGTCTCTACAAAAAAAAAAAAAAAAAAAAAAAAAAAGTCTCTGTCCTGTAGTTAAATATTGTTAATATGAGTCAAAGAAAGTCATGGTTATTTCTATACATACAGATGGTTTTTGCTTGGACTATAGGTGAAGCTTAATGCAAAAAAAGCAAAAAGATATAGATAAAGACTTACAGGTAATATGTACGTCATCACAAAAGTTACTGAGCTCACAAAACAACGCTATTATAAATGAATAGCCTAAAACCCATGCCTCTGGAAACTACAGCGTTTAATGACGGTTGGGATTTTGTGAATACATTATCTCCACTGCTTTCTATATAACAACGAACAACGTAAAGAGACAGCCCATATAAAATGGACTTACACCTATAGAACACATTTTGGCTTTTCTATTGTTGCGTATAAATGGTATAGAGCTTTGCTCCTCTCACAAATGCCTAGAACCCAGTAAAATTCACAAAACCAGGCTAAGAATGGAATACCTACCGAGAGATTTTATATCTCAAGGGCTCCCACATAGATTCAGCATTACTATCAACAATAAAATCTTCTGTGCAAGAAACATGATAAGGACAGTAAATTATTCTGAAACTTCTCGGGACAACAAAGGCCCTTAACATTAGGAGCTGGTTAATGTTTAGGCCCTTCCAAATACTGATGCCCCAATCCACTTCATTCCCAACGTAGGTGACAACACACATCAAAAACTGCCTAGTGCTACAATGAAGATGCTAAACGATGCCAGAGCTCCTTTGAGAGCACACAGAGAGGGAAGTAGTGTTCCCTCTGGGACTCTGACCCCCTCTCTGTCCTTCCCCTATGAAGTCTGCAGTCAGCAGCCTTGATACAAAGAGCACATCTGTGCCAGGTCTCCAACACTGATGGCATCACTTTCCGGGAAGAGAACAAGATGGGAAAGCCTAATTGTCAGATGAAGTCTAACACTGCACTACTGGGCAGCGAATGTAGCTTTCTGAAAGGTTCTGACACAAGTGCAGTTTGCTCTTGTCCTGCCATCCCTATTTCAGTTAATGACCACCCCCCACCCTCACCCCCACCCCCCGCTGGGTTAAGTCAACCAGACACCTGGGGAGTCACCACAACTCTCTCTGGTTGCACTGAATTCTGCTAATTCTGCCTTCTTAGCACAACTGAGCTAAAACCATAAAACAGAATTTCCCAGAATGCCCAATCTCTTACAGTCTCATGATGAACTATCCATAGTGCTTCGAGATCCAGATTCTCTCCTAATTTCTTCTCTGATGCACTCACACAAAATCAATCACTCCCTCCTTCTACTGCCCAACGTGCCACGCCGGAGGTACCTGCACTGATTACGTTGCTCTCCTTACTGTCTGTGCTGCACCGATGTGCTCAACTGCCTGTGATCCTGGTCACCTGTGTGCCCCCAAAACACAACCCTGTCTTACTGCCCTTGAGTCCTGTTCCTACTGCAGTGCTTCGAACACGGTAAGGACTCAGTCAACCTTTGCTGAAGGAGAAGGAGGGAGAAAGAGGAGAGTGTCCATCCCTGGCGTCTACAGGATGGCAAGCAGACTTAATCTAGTTGTGACTGTGCTATTGAGTGTTGTTCTTTGAAACATCAAAGTAATATTTTCCAATATCAAAGACAAATTGACACTTGCATTCCAAGATTTAGAAAGTATTTTGGAGATTTATAAAGTTATTTTCATGATAATGGGCCCTGAGTAGAGGGTACAAGGGGAAATGTGGGCAGAGACCTTGGTAGGGCACAAAAGAGCTAAAATTATTTTAAATTTTTGTGTTCAGCCCCAATAAACTGTAGCCTCCTGGTCTTGCTGACCTAACCATCAAATGTTTGCTTGTATCAAATAATCATGAACTCAGACACTGATAAAATGATTGTTTACCTAAAGCCTGGGTAACAGATGAGGATTCCTCCTGATATTTCCAGGCAAAACAGAGAGAGGAAAAGGGAAGCTGTCCGTTCATCTGACCACTTGCTTTTCTAAGAAGCCAATCCGTCAATCAATGGAACAATAATCATTGATCTACTGTTTTTTTAAAAGTTCTTTGGCAGACTGAACGTTCTATTGATCTTGCTATTATTAATCCAGAAGGATAAATCTACCATTGCAATATTCAGAGACTACTCCTCAAAAACTGCAAACTTTATAAAAGATATGGTATGTTGAGTTTTATAAAAAAGGATTAACAGAATTCACTAGACAGAAAAATTGTTACATGATCGAAGTTTCTACCCAAAAGTGCTTGAGGAAAAAAGAAAATCTACAGATACAGTTTTTTAACAAAAGAAATGAATCTGATACGTTTATAAAGACATCCTAGAGTTCTCCTATAATTGGGAGCTTGGAATCAGTTCATTTCAATTGGATGAAATTTCCATTCTGCTCCCTCCATCCTTGGGCAGATGAAACAACTTATAGTGAAGAGGCAGTAACATATATAACAAGGCTCTGAACGAAGATCAGAAAGGGCCTGATGGATAAACATCATTGCCAAATTTTAAAATAAAACAAAATTTTGGATAAGATTCAATCTGATTCTCTCATTTTGGGGGACGAGGACTCTGAGGCTGGGAGAAGTGATGTGGCCTAACTTCCTCAAGGTCCACGATCCGCGTCTGACCGGACCCTGAGCAGTCATAGCCAGACTGACTCCTGGTCCAGCGTGCTGTTCTGCAAGAAATCAGATCTCAGGAACCATCCTTGGCCAAAGCCAGTCATCACCAGCTGCAAATCAGTCCCTGTCTGGGGCCTGTTGCATTCTGGCTGCACAGCAGGCCTGAGCATCACTGCCTGTCTGATTCCGCTCCCCTTCCCTGTGCAAAACCTGTGTTCCATGAAATTGGTCGCATCCTAGCATCACTGCCTGAGCTCGGCCTGCTGTCAAAACCTCCACCCCATCCCCCTCCCCCTAAATCCATGGAAAAATTGTCTTCCATGAAACTGGTCCCTGGTGCCAAAAAGGTTGGGGACCGTTGATCACCAGTATCCTTGGCCTGCCGAATAGTGGCCAGAAGGGAAATGACACTGACAAAGTCCATAGGATCAGAGTATCTTTGGGGTAACAGCAAAGCCCGAGATGGGTAAATTCTTCTCTGGTTATTATCCTAAAGAGTACATTGTAGCATTTGGATAGGAGACAGGAGAATTACAACAACCCTTACGATTTATAAAAATAAATAATTCTGAAACCTGGATTTAATAAAAACAGCATTTGGTTTAGAAAGCGTTATTAATGTCTATCTTTGGTGTTAATTAAAGTTTTAGGATTTGGTAGATTTCCATTTGTTTCCCACACTCTAGCATGGACTAAAGCCAGTTCTTAGAAAGACACTATTAGTGAACTTTAGTGGCAAGAGAAAATAATTTTCCATTCCTTCTTCAGTGAATAAACTGGTTATTGTAAACTCATAAAAGATGATTTTAATATCTTTCAGAATAAACTGTGTATGTATTTGTTCTATCTGGGGGGAGTGACAACAGTTATTTTAAAAGCTAACCTGAAATGTCTAATTAAAATCTCTTCACCTTTGTGACTAGTCATAGCCTGATTCATTTTTGTTGGTTTCATTTTTCATTTCTCGTTAGTAATACAGGCAGCAGATGAACATTCCAAACAGAAGCTACTCTCTAAGAATAATTAAAATTTATAAATCTTCTATTTCGTTCCATGACATAACTAAGATGTTTATAATTAAACATATTAATGAAATATTTACCCTGGATATAAAAATGCTTAATATTCTATTCTGTGACCTAGTTTAAAAAAAAAACTGAGGTTTCGATGTGGTTCATCACATAGAGAATTCCTATATTAGGAAACTATTTCATTCAGAAGGAGAAAAGAGAAATAGCTCTTGGTGTGGTCTAATCCACAATTCCCATTCTCTTCACTAATCTTTCTATATGTTTTGGGTTCTATTAATTTAGAATAAATGCATGAAAATGTCACAAAGTAACTCTAATACTTGGGGCTTTCAAGGAAATTTTCTCTCTTTCTGATCTAAAATAAGTTCAACTATTGTTTAAAAAGATATTTATTCCGTCTTAGGCCAAGTCTTAGGTGTGTGAGACAGTAATTTAAGAAGTGGTTTTACTTTATTGTATAGACAACATTTTGTAAATTATTAGTTATTCAAGCTTGCCCTAAGAAGGGGTTTTACTAAAACAAAATAGCTCATCACACACAGCTCTAAGGCAACAGGGTCTGGATTGCAATTTTGAGACCGGCTCCCAGTCTGTGTGGCCCTGGGAAGCTGCTTCCCGCCTGCCTATTTTTCTCATCTTGGGAATATAACAGCACCTGTACCTCCTAAGGCTTTTGGGAGGATTAAATGGGACAAATGAGGCAGAGTGCTTAAAATATTGCTCAGATCACAGTGAATGTGCGCTTAGATATCACTGAGGATGCATTGTTACCCGGGCGCCTTGCCTGTGCTCATCACTGTGGTTCCTGGTGGCCCGAGCACATCCCCCTTCCCCGGCTAACGCCCACAGCCCTGCGTCCTCGGTGTTCTGGGCAGAAGCAGCATTTAGACCAGTGGTTCTCAATCCATGGGTTGCGACCCACAGGAACTGTATTAAAGGGCTGCAGCATTAGGAAGGTTGAGAACCGCTGATTTAGAAGAATGGTTGTGAGCACAGTGTAGAGTAAGAAAGTTCTCTCCTGCAAAATAGCGCCAAGCCAGAGGAGCCCCAGACAAGCAGTGTCAGGTCTGAAGGGCAATCCCCAGGTTTTCGGGGGAAGGGAGCTGCCCGTTCTGCCCTCTTCTCGCGATGGCCTCGCTGGCCCACAGTCTACTTTCATGTTCCCAAGTTGATTTGGTCTCTTTCAGTGTGCCCGGGGACACACTCCGCTCTGTCTGAAGCTGTGCAGTTGTCCCCAGCATCAAGTGCTCAGAACGCCCACAGCCTCCTCTCTTCTGTAAGGCAGTGAAGTCACAGGCTGGAGCTCCACAGAAACATACACGCGAGCGCGCTGCCATCGAGGTCAACATCACAGGTGTGCTGTCCTGGTCTCTCTGCTCTCCACAGTCATGTGTGGTTCGTCCCCTGGATTTTGAATCTGCTCAGCCCCCCAAGACTCATAAGACTTCAGGGTCCACATGGCTGATCTGGTCATGGCCACCAGGCACGAGCCCTTCCCCTCTGCTATTCCGCCTTCACCCTGACCTGGGCCTTACCTTCCAGAAATCATTCCAACCCCAGGCTGTGCACTACCCCATCCCACTGCTGACCACAACCTCCTGTGCTCCCACCCTCCGCAGACTCTGAGCCCCTGGACTGCGTGATCCGTTCCCATTGTGCCGGCTTCTTTCTGCCTCTGACTCCTTCTGTGGCAGCTGAGAAATCTCAGCCCGTCCTGGAACCGCTCTCTGCCTGCGTGAGGTGAAAGGCAAGGTGATCTTGCTCCTCTGTGTTCCAGCAACTCTGCGGAACAAAGGCGCAGCGTGGCCAACTCTCCCCAGCGCACCTCCCTGCACCTGCTCTCCGCTCCTCACCTCCCTTGGGTGAGCACCCACAGCCAGGTGGCCTTGCAGAGTGAGGCCACCTACTGCAGCCCCCTCCCCACTGCCGCTGGCCGCCATCCATCATGTGCACTCCTCTCCTCTCTCCCCATGCTGAGGGCCACGTGCCTCCTGGACTAAGAAACGGGGGTCTTTTGAAAGGAGCCCCCCACAATACATTATTCTCTCGGAGCAGAATGTGTAGCTGGCTCTGGCTGTGCCCGCCCCGTCCTCGGGGGCCTCCCGCATGAGACAAAGCCTTCCCCTGGGTGCTGTGCCCTCTCTACACCCCAGGGTCATCAAGCTACGCCCTTCCCATTAGTGTATTTTCAGTCTTGTAATTTCTTCTGGGTCTTTCTGTCAGCATTCACCCAGGCCCAACCCTGCCAATAAAAAACCAAAACCTTTCTCAATTCCATCCCACCCTCTAGCTTCTGCCCCCATTTCACTGAGTCCTTTGTCAGCCAAGATTGGTAGACTCACCTTCTGAACCCCTCTGCCATCCTAGCAATTCATAGCCCACTGCAATCTCATGTTCACTGCCCCCTACCCTCGACATGGCACCTGGCACTGCTGACCACTGGCTTCTGCTCTGGAAGTGTCCCTCTCCTCCCCCACTGTCTCCTGCTCTGGCCACACCACTGTGCCCACCCTTTGTGTCTTGCCATGTCCCTCAACCCATGTGTTCCCCCGCATGTGCTGGTTCCAGTCACCATGTATAAATCTCCAGCTCCAACCTCTATCCTGACCTCCAGACTCCTTCATCCAGCTGCACTCTGGCCATTTCCACTTAGGACTCCTCATACGTCTTGCGAAAAGAAAACATGCAAAAGGAATCGAAGGTTTTTCTCTCGCTTTGTCCTGTTCTGATGCCCAGCGGTCTTAGTCACTGCCGCTCCCGTGTGCCCGTGACAGCCTCTCCTCCACCCTGTTTAATCTTTTAATTCTAGCAGCTTCCTCCCCACTTGCCTGGGTTATCGTACTGTCCTTCTCCCCGTCTCCACTGGCCCCTTCACAGTCAAGCTTCTGCACTGCTGAAACCAGCCCCCAGTGTCCCACTGCTCAGCCACACCCAGCACAGTGTGGTCTTGCCTCCAAACCCACAGGGCCCCTCCCCAGGCATCTTTTGCTCTTGTCACCCCATACCAATGTGAGTCCTTAAAACATCACTTGATCATGTGTGTTTACAGGTTTAGGCATTTGCCCCCATCTGGGCCCTTCTAGTTTCTGCTCCTCCTTGAACTTGAGCTCAATCTGTTTTTCCTCCAGGATCGTGTGTGTTTTCAGGTTTAGGCATTTGCCCCCATCTGGGCCCTTCTAGTTTCTGCTCCCCCATGAAAGTGAGCTCAACCTGTTTTTCCTCCATGGACTTCACTGACCCTAAGTGTGGCAAACCCTCCCCCAATACTTCTGAGGTACGTTTCTCATTGGAGCTTTTCCCGTTGTATTTCAAAAGCTTATGTCCCTTTCTCCCTCTCCGCACCCAGCAGGTACAGAGCAGGGAGTGCTCAGCGAAGCCTTTCTGGAAGTACTTGGGGCTGCGCTCCCCCCACGGTCTCTGCCGAAGCTTCTCACAGTCCATAAACGCAGGGATTTGGCTGTGCCCAGCGTAACTTTCTCTGTGGGTCCTAAAGTTTAAATTTGATATAATTTTCATGTCATGAAATAAGAGTCTTCTTTTTATGTTTTTCAACCATTCAAAAATGTAAAAACCATCCTGAGATCTTGGGCTATACAAAAACAGGCAATGGGCTGGATTTAGCCCTCAGGCCATGATTTGCCAACCCTTATTCTATTTGTATCTCTGTCCCCGAGCCACGCTCGGTACCCCGCTAAATAATGCAGTGAACTGGCTCAGTGGATAACTGACACCCGCTTGGCCAGGCTGCCCCAATTGGTAGAGACAACTGAGAAAGTGTCACCCCACTTCCTATGGAGGAAATGAAAGTCAACAATGACATATTTGGTCTATTGCTATGCTGATTATGTTAGTGTTCCTCTAAAAGAACTTGAATTTTACAAGGTCAAATAAGAGTAAGGCTTTAGACTGCTCCCCCCCCCCCATTAAAAGGGCTAAAGCATTGATTAGCTTTGAGAGGCCATCCCATGCACAGCAAAAGGCGAGTAAGAAAAGGCAAGTAAGAAAAGCAACAATTCCCTTCCTATTTTATTTCCCAGGGTTTGAACAGCAATGATATCACTAATAATCAACTACAATAATAATCTTTAGAGAAACTGGTAAACATCAGTATGACTAAGACATAGAAAAGCCTATAATTTGTACCTCCAGAGAACAGAAATAATAATGGTCTACTTCTCAAAGCATATTAAGGATAAAACTTTGTTTTTCCGTTGATAATTTTGAACTATAAAAGGTCCCACTGCCTCTGCCTTGGAGGGGGCCCCAGGATATGCTTAAATTGTGGAGGGTCCGGGACTGTGTTTCAGGATCAGCCGTGTTCTATCAGACTCTTTCTAAAAGAGGCTGAGGTGTTTCCTGGGGGCATGAAACATGCTAAGATATTCCGAACCCAGAAATAATGATGTGTGCTTGTAAAGGAATTCTACTCTATTTAAGAAATGATTCTGAGTGAGCTAGGAGAGCATGCAAATCTTTAACAACCGCAGTTTGAGGGGTAACAGAGCGCCAAGTGCCACGACTTCCAGCTCTGGCTCCACCTAGGATGAAGTTAGAAGGGAAACCCAGGGAATCTTGGGTGACAGTCCTCTCTACAGAAGCAGCTGCGCAGCCCTCTCCTCAGTAGCCAAAGCGTGACGCTGGAGGGATGTCGGTCCCCAAGCAAATTACAGATCAGGAAATGGGATTTTCTGGGGTAGGGGTGGCTGATACGCTTCTCCTGGAGGAAAGTCATAGGGATAGGGAGGCCTGGAAAGGAAGCAGTGCACCCAGACTGCTCGGCTTTCATGGGGACTGCGCCGTGTGTAAGTTGAGCTGCCCTCCTCACACGTGCGTGACTCATGCAGAAATAGCCACTTTAGTGCTTCCTATGAAACTTGGAACGAGATAAATACAGCAGCAAGAACTCCTACTACCCGCCTACCACTGTCTCCCAAAGTGTCAACCTCAGCCCGTAGTAGCCTTCTGCACCCCACTCTGTGGCTGAACGCTACCCTGTCGGCTTCCAAAGCTCGGCTCGCCTGAGTGACCCAGTAGCTCAGATTCCAGGCGGTGGGGATCAGGGTGTGAGGAAAGGTCAGATCTGGGCTCCAGTGCCTTGTGGTGGAAAAGTCTACACATGCGTGAAGTCTTCTGGTGAAAATTGCTGACAATTTTGCATGGGGGGAGGGAATTGCCCTATTCACACGTGTGTAGCCCTGAGACACGTGTGTTTGGGGTTGACGGGTCTTGGTGGCTGATAGCTATGGTCTCCACTTCAAATGAGGTGGCCCTCGTCAGACTGCACCAAATTCTGGTGGTCTCAGCTCTCCTCGGGGAGGTACGGGAAAGAACTTGTTCTTCCCAGACTTCCTCAGCCCACTCTGTGCAGGACGGAGGCCCTAAAGGGTCCACGAAACATTCTGATTGTTCTTGTGGTAATTTTACATTTTTCACTTAAAACTCTGATACATCTTATATTTATCCATAAATATTCTAATCTATCAGCGAGGGCCCAGGGCAGGCACTCTTCCCAGCACACTTATGTATGCTTGGTGACTGTGTGAGCAAGGGACCGGAGGCTTTCCTGGGGTCTCAAGCAAACTCATTTCAACTTCCAATGCTAAATTTCCTTTTAACTCTTTCCTACCATTAAATGTGTTTTGAACCTAAAATAATTTTTAAAATATCATCAACTTCTGAATCATGCTGAGAGGTCCTGGAAGACATGAAAATTTTTGAGAGGAGGTAGTCTAAAAGTCATTTGTATTTTGTTTAGAATGCATTCAAAATTTCTTCTTCAGCGGTAGATTAACCTTCTTAATGATACTTTCTTTATGCTAATTGGCTTACTGTTCACAGAAAGCGAACCCCAGGGAGGAAGACGACCTGAAAGCACCATGTTAGAGAGAAGTGACCCTGGCATTAAATAAACAGCCGGAGAACTTATTTGTCACCATGGAGTCTAACTACCCTGAAATTCTTCACCTAAGTTCTTTACTGTGACTCGTATGACAGAACAGAGTTAGAAAATGTACATTTTTCATTACATGTCAATAAAATGTTAAATCATGTGCTATTTTCAACTGTTCTAACCAGCACAAAATAGCAAAGTGAAATGATATCAAAAGCAGGGGGGAAATATTTAGCCTGTGTTTTGTAAATGTAAATATGAGCCCAATGTAATCAATCTAAGACTGCAGAAATGTATTACATGGACTTATTATTCTGAAATGAAATTCCATAATGAAATGTGGATATATTACCAACTAGTAACTCTAAATCATTTTCTTGTATGTGCCCCAATAGCTTTAGCTAGATATGATATCAAATTTGAAAAACATATTTTAGAAGGGACTTTAATAACTATAAGAAATTACAGGGACTTAAGGAAAACTTATTTTAATTCAAAGTATAGGAAAAACAAAAGTTTATGAGGGAGAGCATGAAATTTTTGCAGAAGGAAAATTTTTTTTCAATATGAACTATAATTGGTACAGCAAGAAGAAATTTTGATCTTATTCTAGTATATCTTAAGTTATTTCTTTAATTCACTAATCTCTATAGCTTTCAAAAGTAAGAAAGCATAGACAATGACATTATACTTCATTATTTCGAAAGAGCCTTAAGAGGTATTTTTGGTTCTTGGTGGGTATATCAGAGAGCGTGTATATATGTGTGTGTGTGTGTGTTTGTGTGTATGCACATATGTGTGTGTCCATATCTCCTCCATTCTGCATGCATGTGCTTTGAGAAATGAAATAGTCTGAAGAACAAACAATAACAGAATTTAGTCACAGAGTCAAGTGACAGAGTGGGAGCCATTTTTCTTGCAGCAGTTTTGAGGAGTACTGTTTATAGTAGAAAGAAACCAACTGAGAAGTGGAATCCCCTCAGTGCTAAAAGTACAATAAATAGGAGAAACTGACCCAAGAGCTCCTAAAATATGCGGGAGATTCAGGGTTTGGGGAGGCCGTGGCCTCTGGCCTCAATCACTCCCAGCGTTTCTAAAGTGTTGATAGTATTTACAGACCTAACCTCCGTCTCTGCACATCACATCCCTGGTGTCCCAAAAGATCCAGGGAGGACGAGCTACACATTAGCAGGACCCAGGGTAGTAATTTTTATTTTCCTAAATAAGATTGCTGCACAAGTTTGAACAGATAGATAATTAATTTTAAGAAAACCACTCTAATGGTGTTAAATATTGTTAAACCATCTATTCAAAGGTTCAAGTGATGGTATCCAATCGCCAGGGTATGGGAACACAGGCGCTCTTGCGTATCTTAGAGGGTATTGTAAATTGGTAAAGCCTTTTTAGACTGCACTATAAAAAGACTTACCAAATATTTACTACTCCTTGGAATTGTGCCAACAGAACTGTTTACATAAAAGGATATGCTTTGTAGCTTTGTCCCCAATGGAAAAAATTGGTAACAACTTAAATGCCCATCAGTGGAAGAGAGATTAAGTACATTGTTGCACACTTGTCATAACAGAGGAAATCTCTAGATCATATTATTGAATGGAGAAGACTATTTGTTTAACACTATGTATCACAGGCATATGACAAACAAAATACGTAAGTATCTATGTACCTATACGTGTGTAAACTTAACAGAAAAGCTCTGGAGGGTATGTGTGAAAAGGTTGAGAGGGGACATTTCTGCAAACAGAGTAACAGAGCAGGTAGAGGGATGTCAGTGAAGTGTTTTTGTAACTACAGATTTCACAATAACAAGCACAAATTTTCTGTGTGTGTCTGTTATGTGGACAAGTAAGAAAAATTTAAAAGAACAAAAGCAATACCCGTTTGTAAATTCTGTAACCCTAACCAATTCTCTCCTGTAGTATTTCAGGGAAGATCAAAACATTTTCTAGACTTGGCCTTTGCCATGCATTTGCAGTGCTGATGAGATTAGATGCAAGCACTGCTCTCTGCTTCAGGAATAGCACGGAATTTAATAGGATTTTGGTTTGTTGCTTCTAGAACAAGAAACTGAATTTGCCTCATCTGGTTCTACGAGACAATGAAATGTCTTGGTAACTGCCCTATGCAAGTGAACTGAATGACCCCCATCCTCACGTGGCCTTCTCCTAGCCCCTCAAACTTTGACCCATTAATCAAAGTACTCTGGTTGTGTTCCCAGGTTCCTTTGAATCAGGCAACCAAGGGACGTGGTGATCTGTTTTCTCAACGTGCACCGTGGGGAGTGAGGAGCAGACCCTCAGCCCAGGCCTTCCGCCGAGCACTTGCTCTTCCTTTCTGGGTCTGTGGATCTTCCTCTGTCCCCTGTGCAAACTGCTTTAGGAAGGCTCCAACCAAGCCCAATGTGGTTATTACCTATTCCCAAAGTAATGCCACTGGCTACAATAAATTGGTGATTTAAATCCTTAATATTAGTTTCCCTGGTGTAGGATCATAGTCTGAATGCCTTCTATTTAAATATTTAAAAGAGCTCCCCAAATAGAATCTAAAGCTACCTCTCTTCATACTTCCATTTCCTTAAAACAGATAGGACTTTTATAAATGTAGATTGAAACAGACTTGACCTATACAAGTCTTCTAAAAACTTTCAATAACAAAAAGGAGTCATCCGTCAGACACAGCTCCCCATTTAAGGTTTCCTAACTCCTGGAAACCACCGCTCACTTTAACACCCTTCCTCTTAATCCGCCCAAGCTCATCTTTACTTTATGCGCCCTCTTGGAACAAGGTTTCTTGAACATTTAGGAAATACAACCCATTTACAAAGACAAGGTGAAACTTGTCAATCAAGCCCTAACACACCTACCATTCCATTACACAGAATCTGTGCTGCTAATATAGTGGTCACTAACCAGGTGTGGCTATTTAAGTTAAATTTAAATTGATGTACATAACATTTAACTTAAAACTTAGTTTCATTCTCACTAGCTACATCCCAAGTGCTCAATAGCCAAATTTAGCTAGTGTCTATGGAACTGGACGGCAATATGGAACATTTCATCCTACAGAACAGCGGTTCTCAACCTTCCTAATGCCTCCTAATGCCGCGACCCCTTAATACAGTTCCTCATGTTGTGGGGACCCCCAACCATAAAACTATTTTCATTGCTACTTCATAACATTATGAACCATAATGTAAATATCTGATATGCAGGATGTATTTTCATTGTTACAAAGGGGTCACGACCCACAGGTTGAGAACCACTGCTGTAGAAAGTTCTACTGAACCACCCTGATGCAGCTATGTCAATTATAATAGGACCTGGACCCTTGGAAGAATTCAAACCATCAACAGAAAAAGAGAAAAAGAAAGTACTACATCTTGAAATAGAAGAAATTGTATTAGTTAATGAAAGAGAGTAACAAGCAAATTCCCTATATATGAAAATAAGTAAATAAATTTTCCCAAGTAAACAAACGCTCTACAAATCTTCAAATTTCTGTTACTATGTAACACTACGACTGTTCCTAAGCATTAGCTACACTGGCTGGATTATAACATTTTTGAATTCTGGAATAATTTTCTATTGATTTTCACAATTATTTTTTCAAAGAACATTTATGAAGCTGCCAATCCCTTCCTGCTCATTTAGGTGTAATCAAGTTTGAAAGGCTTGGGCAGGTAGGAAGGAGGGAAAGTTCCCAACTATCTGAAAGACCTCTGAATGGCCAGCCAATCTGACACTCGCCCCTGGTGAGAAGCAGGTCACGTCTCCATTTGCTGGGGGTCGATTCATCTTTCTGTCCACTTGGCTGTCATTTCCCTACGAAAGCTTCCCCTCTCTCCCGTCCTACTACTGTTTTCTGAGCTTACTTCATAGCAATGTGCGTCTCACGCATTCTAATCATTTCTATGCCTGTCCTCCTCGTGAGGCCGTGAGCTCCTGGGGGTGGGAGAGTGACCAACTCTGAAGTGTATTCTCAGAACCCAGCACTCTGCCTGACACACAGTTCCCACTAAATACTGACAGCCTGTGTGTATTTTGCTTCCTTTACTACAATGGTTTCTCAATTTCTTGAGGAAAAAGATTAAGATTTTCTCTGGGCCAAAAATCAATTATTTAGTTTAGTAATTAATCCACTAAAATACATAATGTTCAATCTGAATTCTTTCATATTTTTCAAAATATACAAGTAAATCACTGAATGATGTAATTTGGATCAGATGAGCCAAAAGATAATAGAAACTACTGTCAATATTTGAAAACCAGATGAAAAATGATCACTCTCCAAACTGTCTCCAGAAAAATGGCAACTGTTTTTGTTTCCAAGAAATTTGACTCTATGAGACAATGCTTAATTTCAAGAGAAGTTCGCATTTGTCTTTTATCATTGAAAGATCTTTCAAGGTTATGTGTCTGTGTTCTTGAAACAGAATACTAACAACCTGGATTAAAATACCAGCATTCACAATCAAAATTTTAGATATGACACCACACTAAATACAACTTGTAAATTTTCAAAAAGAAAATCAGTTCCCAACTAGGAAATGTACGATATTTTAAAGTGTTATAATCATAGTGAGAAAGTCAAGTGGAATTTTTTTCCCTCCAGGTTGGACTGGGAGCCTAACAGTTCTTTTATTTTGCATTTCCCTTCTTAATATCAACGGAATAGCACATTTTATAACATTTATGTTGGAAGACAGAGTAAACACGATCTTTGAATTTGTTGTGGGATTTAATTTGCAGAATAATTTTATGATTCTCTTTTATTTAGGGTGATGCCCTCACAGATTATATTTGAATGCTCACATCTGCTTTATCACATTTAATCCAAATTGTTCCTAGAAATGATTAGCCCAATTATTCGGGTAACATCTTCTCGGTTTCCATGTTACACATGACATTTCCCTCCCTGCTTTTTTCCCTTTTTGCCTGAAATTTGATCATTTTCTTTCTTATTAGTCTATTCTGCTGACAGGGAGGAAAAAAAAAACTAGGGAAAAGTCAGTCTGATCATATTTTAAACATTTATAGAGTTCTTTTAGGGGAAAAAAAGACTAAAGAATTAAAATTGCTAGTTAAATTAAGACTCTAGTAGACAGAGGCATTGATTTAGCTCAGAGGTATTTCAGTGTTTCTGACATTCAAATCTATAACTTCTAATTAATAACATAATTATTTTTTCTTTTTGAGACAGAGTCTGACTGTGTCACTCTTACTAGAGTGCCGTAGCATCACAGCTCACAGCAACCTCAAACTCTTGGGCTCAAGTGATTCTCTTGCCACAACGCCCGGCTACTTGCTGTTGTTGTTGTTCAGCAGGCCTGGGCCAGGTTCAAATCGGCCAGCCCTGGTGTACGTGGCTGGCACCCTAATTGCTGAGCTACAGGCACTGAGCCACATAATTATTTTATAATCGCTATTTCCTTCACTTCAACCCACATAGTAGGGATCCTTATTCCCATTTTGATAGGTGAGAAAGTAGGCACACAGAGAGATGAAGCTGACCTGCCCAAGCTGGAGCCAGCGTTAGAAACGAACTCATTGTCTCCAAGCTCAGCACCCTCCCTGACGTCTGTGGTTCTCAAGCCTGAGTGTGCATCACAGCCCTGGAACCGGCCCCCCCACCCAAGTGTCAGATTCGCTGGTCCGGGGTGAAGACTGAGACGCACATTTTTTTAAAAGTGAGGCAACTGTGGCTGCCAGGCTGGTTCACAGACTACACTATGGGAACTGCTGCTTTTAACCCTGGCCCCTCCTTCAGCTCTTTAACATCCCACTCAGCTGTAAACCCCCCTAGAGCAGCCAAATTCTTCGGATGCTGTGTGCTCCTCCCCTAATGGTCACCATCACGGTGCATGGCTGCTCACACGCACCGCATACGTGCTGTGTGCACAGATTTCTTTTTCTCATGGGAATAGAAAGATTGGTCAAGTGAAACACAGAAGTAACCTTTTGTGCGGCTTCTTTCAGCTAAAGTATTTGATACTTTTTCTCTTCTAAGCTACTGAACTTATTAAATGAAACAAAGAGGCACAGGCTAGCAAGAAAAACTGTCCCCAGGTTCCTAACCTGCCAAGAAGTGCCTCATGCCCTCAGGGAATCTGCGGTATAGACAGACATCTAGCCGGCTGTCCTCCTCCCAAGCGCACAGTGCGTACTGCCAGTTCCCCGGACCATGCTGCCCAGCTTTGTAAAAGGGAACCGATTTGCTCTTATCCCTTAGAAATAAATGACTGTTTTATATTGCTTGCCCAAATAATTTCTTCGACCCCTCCTTCTTTTAGTTGCAAATATGTCACCTTAATTGGACATTTTTTTCTCCCCAATCTACTTACAGAAATGTTCTGCTTTTTTACAGAAGCAGCCAAACGGTGACCCCTGCAGACAGTTAATTAACTGGTGAACCGAGATAATTCAAACCACAGCATTTTATGTTGAAAACATAATCGGTGAAAGAAATGGATTACTGACAGTTTGTTAATGTTTAAGGTCATGGTCTTACCTATGCACACTAGATCCATAAAACCATACATTCCATAGCAGATTTGAAAAAGGATGTCCTTCCTCTGCCACACTGCATAGGGGCTGAAGGCTGACCAGAGAAGCCAAGTCACACTCGCTATCAAGAACAAGGATCCTAGGATTACAGCAATCATCTGAACTTTCTCAACCAGTGTTATAGAAATGCTTTGCCACTAAAAGAAAAACAGAGGCAGGTAAGAAAGAGGTGCTGTGTATAATTGAAAAAGAAAAAAGAAAACATTTTCAGCCCCATGCTTATTTTCATAACGTTAGGCCTTTTGCAATCCGGCCCCCAAATAAATTTTTCCATTCCATCCAGGCTATGAAAAATAGACAAGCAGGTAAACATAAACAAATTGCCTTAACTTCATTATTTTCAGTAATTCGCCATTCTGCAAATTTAATCTAGTTTTACTCCACATATAGTAACAAGTGTGAATGGCTAAGGAATATTCAGTGCCTAAAAATCACATTATTATCTTTCATGCATGCAGATTAAATACACTCTGACCACACATAGCTGCAGACTTCTCTATCTGGTAATTTATCTCACTCTTAACACATTTGGATAATGCAAAAAGAGGGAATTGTCTCTCATTTTTGTAAAAAAAATTTTAAAAACAAATAAATAATATAAGAACATCAGTAAAAAAACTCACTTAAGATAACACACTAGAATAATCATCAGGGAACTATAAAATTGTCCATTATCTATTATTGCTACATTACATATAGTCAGATATTGCTATTTATTAATGGGTAATCCTGGAAAAATGTTTGTCAAGATTTAGAATTTGTAAGTAAATGGAGTATCTTTGAAACTCACAGACTGTTTTAGCACAAACTCATCAATGGGGAAAACAATTTGGCATCCTAAGTATCAACATTTAAAAAGAATCACAGTGCAAGTGATTGAAAATCCTTCAAGGGTACATCAATTTGAGAAGATTAATTAGTCATAATTAATTAAATAATTAAATTGAAACAGATACAAAACTAGAATTGTTATTATAGTTTGCCAGTAAACAATAAAACTCAAAACGATGTTATTTTGGGTGAAAGAGCTCTGGCTGTTTTAACATATGGCTTTTCAGAAGAATTTCTAAATAGTTTTAAATAATCTTTTTAAAACATGAGTGCAAGCAATCTGTGCCCATTGCTTAATTTCCTTAAACTCTTTACTTACCTTAAACCTGAACATATGTCCTCCCAAATGGCAAATCTATCACACTTTCCCTCTCCCACCGTCTGTCTGTCTCTCATATACACAGACATACCATAAATAATTTACATATCACATTTTAAATATGCATTTGACCTTGCAAGTAAATGGATACTATTAAATTCTACATTTGTTAATAATTAAATACCAATATATGTTTGAAATATTTCATTTTCCAAAATCATTTACTTTATTTTTTTTTTAAATCAGAACCAAACAATATAAAAGTTTGGTGAAATACTGTAAGAAAGATATTTCCACTGATTTTAATGCTATGATTGAACAGTTCTTGCTTCTACAATTCTGAATGAAGAATAAACTAGCTGGTATTACTTTTGTCATTACAAATGAGTCAATGCTGTATTTCAAGCATGTTTATGGAGGTTTTTTTCCCCCTATCTTCTTGACATCATTTTAAACACATACATTCTAAACTGCCAGGCATTTGATTCTTAAACCATTTTAAAGTTGGTATCACCAAACATGAAATATCAATGTGTCAGTGTCCCTTGTTCTTGCCTAGTTTTGATGCTCATACAACATGGTAAGCAATAACAGAACTCCAACTAGCTATAGTTAGCATCCAGTCTAGATGGATGCCACCCTGTCCATATGCATTATTTTTCTGGTTCTCTATTAATCATAACAGATGGAAACAAAACATACTTAAATAGATGAGGGAAAGGTGCCTTGTGTGATTTTCAAACAGTGGGCCACATGTGCATGAGGAGGATTTGCCAACAATGGTCTTGATAACTATTTTCTACTTACTGGTAAAATTCATATTCCAGGTGTATGATGTAATTTTAGTGAAGATAAATTTCAATAGTCCAATAATGTATAATTAATTACAATAGGGCCTCCATGGCTGACCACCTCCCTACACTAACCACCTCTTTAAGTTGACCAATTTTCATAGACTGGACATATAGTCAATGGAAATTCCTTGTGTCGACCACCTCCATATAGTGACCAGCTTGATAAAGTCCCTTGGGTGGTCAAATTACAGAGGTTCTACTATATATAGTAATATAATAATTAGACTAATAATTATTAATAATCTAGTAATTAATTAGAATGACTAATCAATCCAAGCCTGCTTGCATGATAGCTCGGTATCAATGTAGTGACCATAGGCATTGTGTGGTGAGTCCCTAATGATGCTTGGATTCAGTGGTGATGGTTGGATATAGCATCTGTGGTGTCTCCTGGGACACAGGAAATCAGAACACGGCACCAGAACAACTCTGAGGTGTAAGCCACTTCCATTCTCTATATGGCATGCTTCTGACATATGGGTTTGGGTGTTTCTTGGCAGGAAAGGAGAAGCTTTCCAGGACCAAGAAACACTGACACTTCACACTTGTTTTGGTGACACCAAATTTAAAATGGTTTATAATTCAAATGCCTGGCAGTTTTAAACAGAATATGTTTAAGGTTAAAAAAATATCTAATGTTCTCAATACTAATATGAAACCAATATATAAACAATTACATGGCCATACAAACAATAAAACATAAATATAGCATGGGAGAGAGGAAAGGAAGGAAAAGGGATGGGTATGGGAGAGGGTGATTGGTGAAGGCGCAACTACAACTTGAACTTTACCTTGAAAGTGAGCACAATGGATCCTAAAAATTTGCACCCTAACATTAATTAAAAAATTTTTTTAAGTTACAAAAAAAAAAAAAATCCAAAAATAAATAAATAAATAAAGTTATGTCAGGAAGCTAGGGGGGAAAAGAACAACTTCTGACTGTAGTACATTGGGAAGCCTAATTATTTTACTTGTACCACAGAAATTATTTTTAGTTGTATATGAGAATTTAGGACTGGTGGGGTTTATTTTTGAAGAAGAATATATTTTGTAAACTCGATCATGAGCTCCCTGAATGTTGGGGGGGAATTATTTATATAAAAATAATGCAAATAAGCGAATGTATTTGAAAGTAAATAGATGCTCTTCATATACTAAAAAACTTTAAACTTAACCTCAGTTCATTGAACAGCCAATGAGGACAAACCATTTCTGAATCTGAAAATTAGTAAATTTGATTCTGAGCATAGGAATTTCCCCTTGAACACTGGTATCATCTTGGTAATCCCTTTGCCTACTCTCTCTTGTGCTTACTTATTTTTACTAGCATGTGCAAAAAGGGGGATTGTTCTTATTCTTCCCGTAGGAAAAATAATTCTGTCTTCTACCAGTAGAGAACACTCCCCCTGCGTCCTGGTCCTCTAAGGTGCACATGACCTAACTGACTCTACCTCGAGGAACTGCAGTAATGGACCATTAGATTGGACAATAAAAGTAGAAGATGAGCCTCTTAGTGCTTCCCTCTCTACCCCAAAGGAATCCAAAACCTGGATTTAAGTTTGTAAGGTATTCTTGAAACTCAAATAAAAAATGTCAAGGGCTGAACACACTTTTTGCTTTCTAAGGAGGCATATACGTGGGAGCGTGTACACATGTATGTGTCTTTCATTCAACTTTCTTTCCACCTTTGGAAAGGCGAGTAATAAAAATGATAACCAGATTGGCTCTCAATAATTGCTATTGTTTTCTTTCCGTAATGTTGAAATATGTGTGACTCTTTTATATTCCTGAAAATCTGATCACTCCAACACAACCAATTATGGTACCTATTGTTTCTAGCAAAAGTGGGACCAACTGGCTCCTCTTTTGCAAGTTCACCCTCATTTAGTGCAGAAGAGGCAATTTGATAATAACAGCCCATGTTTGTATGTGAACAGTACATGCCAGGCGTTTTTCTAAGAGGTGATACCAATTAACTCATTTAACTCCCACAACAACTCTCTAAGAGAATTACCATTATTATCCCCATTTTGCAGGTAAGTAAATTGAGGCAGAGAGGGGTTAAACAACTTGTACATCTAGTCAGATCCAGAGCTGAGATACAAACCCAGGCAGGTTGGCTCCTAGGTGTCTGCTCTTTAACACTTACCTCCGACCCGAGGTCCAACACGGGGGCTGTGGGCCAGTACCAGTCCGTGCTGGTTGGGAGCCAGGCTGCACAGCAGGCGGTGAGGGCAGGTAAGCAAACCATTCGCAATCACTCCGTGCCACCTCCCCTCCACCTGCTGTCAGATCAGCAGCGCATTAGATTCCACAGGAGCCTGAACCTACCACAAACTGAGCGCAGGAGGGATCTAGATTGCGCGCTCCGCACATCAGATGCCTGCTGATCTGACCACACAGCTGAACACACCCAGGA
This sequence comes from Arctocebus calabarensis, assembly GCA_963573935.1. NCBI lineage: Eukaryota > Metazoa > Chordata > Mammalia > Primates > Lorisidae > Arctocebus > Arctocebus calabarensis. Next base: position 65,988 of record CAUYON010015542.1, read on the forward strand.
AATGCTGGAAACACACGTGATCCTGACTTCAGTTTTATCACCCATCCAACTGCCAGATTCATATTCTCTCCACATCCATTCCATCACTGCCGACAGGACAAAGCCCAGGCTCGGGTCAAACCACCAGTTAGTCGAGAAGTGTGAATTACAACTCAGGTTTCTGTCTCCAAAGCCTCAATTCTTTATAAATTTCCCTTCTTTCTTCCTATTGTCTGTCTCTGTTCTCACCTCCCCCCCCCCCACTCTGTCTACTTAAACTAATACATCCTGCATCTGAAAGGAAAAGCCAAATGGGCACAATTATACCTGTCTAAAGGGTAGTTATAGGGATGGAAAAAAGTCAATATATGCAAAAAGCAATTCAGCAGAGATCCCAAATCTTACCTACAGCTTTCTAAATGGCATCTTCTAAATCCTTCTTGGATCTGAGAGCTGCAGTTCGTTAATATTAACAAAAGAAGACAATCTGAAGGAGTTACAGCTCTTTAATCTTAATGAAGGTTTGGAAGAAATTAACCTTTAGTTTCAGGTTCAGAAATGATTCAATATTCTCTTTATACAAAACTGTTCAGAGATAGACCAATAATGTTCACCAGGTCTACAAAGAGTCAGACAACGGATGTGGTCCCGGAATTGGGTATCCTTGTGTGGGAGGACCCCCGTCAGTGGGGAAATTAGATAAGCACTCCAGCAATTACCACAGACAACTGTGAAGCCACGGCAAAGGCTGTGCGCTTATCCGTGAAATCTGACTAGTTACTACTGCCTTCAGAGGTGAAAAGATGCAAGAAAAATACTAGGAAATCTCTTTAAAAATGACAGGTAACCCAGAGTATCCCCTCAGTTCCCTACACAAATCCCTTTTATCCTATAAGATAAGCACTTGAGAAAGACATCCTGGAAAGCTCTAGAAAGGAAATTGTTTAGAAGGAAACACACCAGGCATTCCATAGTCTGAAAGAGTTAATCTGCCTTCTTAATTTAGAACCCAGTTTCTTCCCAGAAAAAAAACACATCTCTCTCCGAGAGAGAGCAGACCCATCATTCTGTGCGCCTTTAATCATTCAGTCTAAAGCATTGTTTCATCTTTGTTTTTACAGGGCAAGCCAGAGATGAATCATAAGTTAATAGATTTTTAGTGTGATGATCTGGACTGTTCACTATGACAGGTGGGATTACTCACTAGTGTCACAGGAGAGAACACCTGCTCTTAAGACGTGTCCTCTTCAGAAAAACGAATTTAGCTAACACCTATATTCAATCATCTTTAGATAGTGTTTAAATTGCATAACTAAAGTAGGAATTTGAAACGCTGACAGAAAACATCTCAATGTGTAATCAAGTTGACGTATACATACAGCATTCCCTTAATTATATCCCTATTCTTTGTAGAGCTGTATTTATAGGCAGCACATTAAAAGTGATTTCATGGTTTGGTATGAGTCTTTTTCTGCTAGAAAAGCTTCTCCATCAACTCATCAGAGCTGAGATAAAAATCAGACAAAAGGAATTTGCTTTGCCTGACAAAGATGAAATCTAAACAATCTAGGGAAAAAAATTTAAAACATGGAACTACTTCTTTGGAAAAATTAGTAACAATAGATTAAAGAAAGAGGGGATAAAATAACTGATCCTGAAGATAGAAAGAGTGGTGCGAGGATATTACAAATAACTCCTTGACAATGAATTCAACAGTGCATACAAAATAAATAAGCTCCTTGAAACACTTAACTTACTAAAACTGACTCAAGAAGAAACGGAATGTATGAACAACTCCATATAAAATAAACTGAAGTAATTAAGAGTCTTCCACAAACAAGATAAAAACACCTCCAGGACCAGACAGTTTTACCAGATGTTATCAATCATTTAAAGAAAAAACTGTATCGATATTACATACACATATTCTGTCAGAATATAAAGAACAGAGTGGTCTCAACTCATTTTCTGAGGCCAGCACAACTGTAATACCAAAACCTGACCAAAACATTACAAGAAAACATGATCCCATTCATAGACATGGATGAAAAAAAATCTCCCCTAAAAAATATTAGCAAATTGAATGTAGAGACATATAACAAGAATGATGAAGCATGACTGAGTGAAATTCATCATAGAAATGCAAGGTCTATACCATTCAAATACCAATCAATATAATTGATCATACTAACAAACTAAAAGAGAAAAAAAAACAAACTTCTCAAAAAATGTGGTAAAATTATTCACATACCTCCATCCATGATGAAAACTAGGAAGTAAAAGGAAACTTCTTAATCTGAAAAGAGCAAGTACAAAAAAAAAAAAACCAAAACCGCTTTTGTCAGATCAGGAGCTAAGCAAAGTCATTCACACTTACTATTTCTATTCAATATTAAACTGGACGTCCTAGTCAATGCAACAAGGCAAAGAACAGAAAAGAGAAAAAGGTATAAATATTGTAAAGGAAGAAGTATAAAACTGTTTTTATTTGTAGATGACATCTAAAAGAAAACTTACCTGAATTAATAAGTTAATTCAGCAAAGCCTCAAATATGAAGTCAATTTTAAAAAATGCCAATTGTATTTAAACACCAGCAGCAAAGAGTTGGAAAATAAAATTGCAAAAACAATACCACCTAAAAAAACAAAAATCATAAATCACTTAGGATTGGAGTTTTTTAAGATAATCTACAAATTATTGCTAAATGAAACTAAACAAGACTTAAAGAAGACCTAAATAAATTAGCTATAGACAAGAAGACTCACTATTAACCACTCCCCCTAATTTTAAGTTCCGAAATTAAAATAGAAGCAAAATAACATCAGAAAAACAAAGCTTTCTTGTTTTGTTCAAATTTTTTAAAAAAGAAACCAGAAACCACTGATCATCAATCAGTTGGTGTCAATCAATCTAATTTTAATTCACAGAGACTGAAAAAGAAAATTGTCGGCTGCAATTTATGCAGGAATTAGGCAGGAGAAAATGCTCTTGACCCACTTTCTGGTATGAACCAATCCTTCCTCCCAATGGCTCAGGTATTGGTAATGCATATCCTCCAAGGAACGGGGGTCTTGACTGTAGATCATCACTTTGTTTAATTAAAATGCTTGGAACTAGGTTAGCTGACCAACAGAAAGGAAGAGAGGCAGATGGGCAGTCCTCCCACGTGCATTAGGGAATGCTCTGAGGGTTTCATGTCGTCATATAGAATTTAGAATGTTGGTAAAAATTTTCTTCAAAATACTTGGACATCACAGGAAATTTGCAGTATGGTCTGCAGCTCAGATAGAAGAAACCAAACACCTTGAGGGAAGATTACATTAGGAGCTCCTGGGAAATAAACCTCCCAGACCACATATCTGGGTCCTAGGATTACAAAATAAGAAAGAAATCTTCTTTCCCTAGAAAGGAGGCCCCAGAAATTTCTTAGAAGCCTTCCACATGACAATTAGACTCAACTAGAGTGACATGAGAATAGGCAAGATGGTGCTTTAACTTTAGATCTAGGAGATTAAAGTCCTGGACAAACCAGGGCACAGAAGAAGCCAACCTGTCTCGACCCCTATGGCCCTAGTCTCAATTGCTGCAGAAAGGAACCAGGCGAGACCAGATTAGAAGTACAAGCTTGTAGGAGGTGGGCTAACCTTGATTGCAGGATAGCCATGAGCAACCTCCACAGTAGCCTTTTATTGAGACAGCACAAGATAGGTGAGGGGAGTAGTAGACGATGACTATGTCCCCAAGGATCACCACCTCAAGGAGCACCTGCAGACGAATTGCCCAAGGGCCTGCCGCCCAGCTGCAAATCATCTTGCCCAGAGGTCCTCAGGCTCTGGGTGTCCTCTACACCAACCTAAGGCCAGGTAGGTAGCCCCACATGGGGCGGCAAAGAGACAAAAATATGGGTAAGGCAACAGTAATCAGATAAGCCTGGAAAGTTCCAATGTCCCAATTCCAGGAGTGGGGAGAGGAATTAACAAAAAGTAAAGATTGTCAAGTGAGGATCAAGATGAGCAAACCCAGTGACTTGGAGTCAGGAACAACACGAGTGAGATGAACATTCCAAAGAAATATCTACCCGGAAAAAACCTCCTAACCACAGCAGCCCTTTATCCAGATGCCAAGTCTTTGGTAATAGAAGACTCAATACTGCAGGTGCTCCCGTCTGACTGTCTACAGAGTCATAAGAAGAGGGTAAATCAAAGTGGTAGAATGTATAGTTTCTTAAAAGGGATGAGGGTGTTTAGGGGGAAGGTTTTGTCTGAGAAAAATCCTTAGGATAACTGTGGATTCAGGTATCCCAGGACCAACAACTATACAAACTAACAAATATTAATTTAGCAACTATGGGATATGGAATCCACAGAAGGAATACCAAAGATTCTGCATCTCACTCAAGAAAAAGCATAGTCTTCCATTTACAGTCTCTAATTCTTCTAGAACGATACATATTACACCTCTCAATGTTATCTATTATTTAATTGTTTTGATTTTTGCAGACTGTCGTACTTGTCAAAGGCTTATTAGTCCAGATTTAATAGTCCAAAAGTTAAAATAAAAATACATTTTATGAGAGCTGACAATTAGATTTATGAACTCATCCTAGAAAAAGTGCTACATACCTCATTGCTGAGTATCACTATGGTCACCTTTGAAGTACTCCCTTTGGGAAACTATGTGTTGATACCAGCACCTAGTCCACCCTTCAAAGCAATTTTGGAATCTTCTTCTGGAATGGCCAGAGCTGTCATCATATTACTTTTGATGTACTGAATGTCATGAAAATATCTTCCCTTCAAAATTTCCTTTAACTTCAAGTAAAGAAAACAGTCATTGGGGACCAGGTCGGGTAAGTATGGAGGGTATTGCAATACAGTTATTTGTTTACTGGCTGAAAACTCCCTCAAAGACAGCACCATGTGAGCTGGAGCATTGTCATAATGCAAGAGCCAAAAGTTATTGGTAAAAAGTTCAAGTACTTTTAGTTTAACTTTTCCAAGCAGCCTTTCAGGACTTCCAAAAAGTAAAACTGTTTGCTTAACTGTTTCCCTACTTGGTACAAATTCATAATTAACAATCACTTTATCAAAACCAGTTAGCATTATCATTTTGACTCTTGAGTTTGAGTGATGGGAACTTTTTGGTTGTGGAGAATTGGCTGACTTCCACCACGCACTTTGATACTTTGTTTCAGGGTTGTATTGGAGCACCCATATTTCATCACCAGTGATAACAGGGCCCAAACCATCATCTGGTCTCTCCAAAAGGTCTTGGCAAACTTCCATTCTCCTTTGCTTTTGTTCATTCTTCTGGGACCATCTTTGCACACATCTTTGTCATAGGTCTTGGCAAATTTTGATTCTCCTTTGCTTTTGTTTATTGGTGAGCTCCTTTGGGACCATTTTTGCACACACCTTTTTCATACCAAGATTTTCCATTAAGATTTTCCTAACTGTTCTCTCTATCAATGTTTACTTGGTTTGCTATGTTTCCCATAGTGAGCTGACAATTTTAACACACAATTCAATGAATTTTTGCAATTTTTTTGTCAGTTCTGCTCTTTACTGGCCACCCTGACCTCTCTTCGTAAGTGACACTTCCTCCCATTCATACACTGCTGTTTTCTTCATGGCATTATCCCCATATACTTGGACTAACGTGTCCCTGATTTCACTTCCACTCTTGCCAAGTCTAACAAGAAATGTTATGTTTGTTCTTTGCTCTAATTCAAGCTCCAACATTCTTGTGATGGCACACAAAATCATGCAACAATAATAATGCCACTCAGCAATACACTGCCACACATGAAGATAAGTAGGAGACACGGAGATACCCAGTTGCTTGTGCAATGATGCCAATGTATGCACCTGGTGGTAAGTTCGTGAACTTAACTGTCAGACCTCATAGCTCTTCAGTTTTCAAGAACATATGCTGCCTTCTCTTTCTCTATTTTAATGTTTCTTGTAATAAACGCAGGTGCTATCCATTATTTCAAATCAAGAAAATTTTCCCCAAGCGTTAACTGCCTAATATAGTTAGTCTTGGTAACTAGATTTTTGCCTCATATGAATTAAAAGTGTGTCTGCATATAATGCATTTTTCTTTCATTACTCTGCTCAGTTTTCAGTATTAATTATGTTTCAATACAGGGTTCCCAGGAGAACTTTATCTAACTAATTAGAAGGGGGTCATACTGAATTTACAAGGAGTTGAAAGCTACCTTTGCTAAAGGAGCTTATTAAAACTCTCAGTAGGCTACTGCTGTTTTCAACCTTCTTTTTTGGCAGAATTTTTTTCTTTTTTCTTTCTTTTTTTTTTTTTAAGAGACAGAGTCTCACTTTGTCACCCTTCGGCAAAGTGCTGCGGCATCACACCTCACAGCATCTTCCAACTTGTGGGCTGAGGTGACTCCCTTGTCTCAGCCTCCCAAATAGCTGGGACTACAGGTGCCCACTACAACACCCAGCTATTTTTTTGTTGCAGTTTGGCCGGGGCCAGGTTCAAACCCACCACCCTCGTTACATGGGGCTGGTGCCCTACTCACCAAACCACAGACACCACCCAGGACAAAATTTTAATTGAAAGCAACTACCTTCCCCCTTGAAATATTTCAGTTCACGTCGGGGCCAAACACTATCTATTCATCCAGTGGTCAGGACTGCACCCTTGATAATTAGGGACCACAACATGAGGCAGTCATCTCTTCCATGGCAGTTGAGTAGAACTTTTACAAGGTGGCTCTCTCTTGGCTATAGGAGGCAGCACACTACCCTGGGACACATACAGAGCTGTGAATTGACTCTACCACCATTCTCCCCAGAGGGCCTCAGTGTTCTTCTCTATAAAATGAAATTACTATAAGATATCGTAGTTAATTGTGTATGGATGCCTCCACGCTTGGCTCTCCTTCCTTAACTGGGGTTCTGGGTACTGAGCCAATGGCTGTAGGACCATGAAGTGGCTGAATCAGTAACAGCAAGGACACAACCCATTAAGTGGAACATCGAATGTGCAGTGTCCATCCACTACTACACAGAGCTTGGCTTTGCCTCAGTTCTTGGTTAGCAAAGTCACACTGTGAGATGACACCAGCAAGGTAAAGGTGTACATAGAATTCTGCCCCTTTTAAGCATCTGATACATTTATTCAATTTGTATTTAATGGGATGTCTAGTGTATGCCAGATCCTATCAAAGTTATCAGTGTATGGAAAAATGACTATTCTCACGAGAAGACTGCCTAAGCAGAAAACCCCACACAAGTCTAAAATTCACAACACAGCTTATGTTCCCACTTTCCTCTCATCCCTCCTTGGTGTGTACTCATAGAGAAAAGTGAATGAGGTGCTTGGTGAATGGAGAAATTGCCTGTGCTGGTGTTAACAGGAGGAGTTACAAGAGTTGGCTGGGTGAAGAGAGAGCTGAAGAGTTAGGAACACATGGAAAGAACAGACAGGAAAAACCACGTGCAAAGAAGCTGGTGTGCTTGAGAAATAATGAGATTTTTTTATTGTACCTAGAGTAGAATCTCCCAGTACTTTAAAAAGTACTGTAATTTTATTGAGGTATAATATATATGTGTGTGTATACATATATTTAGAATTATATGTATATAATTTATATATACCTTGGGTAAGTAGTGGGGGCCTTTCAAGATTAACTTTGCAGATTTAATTTCATCCTACAAGGCAACAACTACCACTAAACTACAAGAAAAAAAATCAAGTCTGAATAAGACAGGATGTCTCGGAGAGATTTAATTGCCTAATCCTATATATTGCAAAGAAGGTCACAATAATACTTCCCAACCCACGTGTTCTTTTGCCATGTGGCTCTTACCAATCCCCATCAAGAATGAGTGCCCACTTCTCCACCTCCTTGACTAGGGGATACTTTGACAAACAGCATTTGACAGAACTGACCCTTTAATCAATTTCAAACATAGATTTTAACTGTCTTGGAAATTTCTGTCCCTGGCCTTGGAAGTTATATCATGTAAAATGTGCAACCACCCTGAAACCACCATGTCATGAGAAGGTCCAATCATATGAAAGAAGTCCTGGGGGGTGAGACACCATGTGGAGAGGGAGACCAAGAGGTACTAGATGTAAGTGAAGAAGCTGTCTTAGAAGTAGATCTCCCAGCTCTAGAATCCTTGGCAGACCCCACACTAACTAGTCAAACCACCCAGCAGAGCCTTTCCAGACCATGAAATCATGAGTAATATAAAAGGGGTTATTTGAAACCACTAAGTATCAGGATAGTCTTCTCTCTCTCTGCATCTTGTTAACCACAGGAGAAAAAGGCTAAGATTCAGGAAACCAGGCTCTTAGTGTATCACCAACCCAGTCAAGCCCAACTTCTCAAACCCTTCTCTTCATCTTTAAAATGAACATTTTGATTAAATCTCTCCCTGTCTTCTTTCTGCCCTACAATTCCCTAGAAGATTCACTTTTCTTTGTTATTTAATCTTCTCTTTCCTTTCTATTTTCCTCTATCCCTCTTCCTCTAGCTCCTTTTTCCCATAACCACCTTAGGAGGAATTCTATAACAAAAACTCCATAATAGAATGAAGGATGTTCCAGAGTGATAAAATGTTCTAAAACTGTGTTATGATGATGACTGCCTGAGTCTGTAAGTTTACTAAAAATTATTGAATTGTACACTTAAAATGAATGAATTTTATGGTATATAACTTATACCCCAATAAAAATTACAGCACTTTTTTTTTTTTTTTGAGACAGAGCCTCAAGCTATCGCCCTGGGTAGAATGCCGTGGCGCCACAGCTCACAGAATCCTCCAACTCCTGGGCTTGAGCGATTCTCTAGCCTCTGCCTCCTGAGTAGCTGGGACTACAGGTACCCGCCACAACTCCTGGCTATTTTTTGGTTGTAGTTGTCATTGTTTGACGGGCCCGGGCCGGATTCGAACCCACCAGCTCTAGTGTATGTGGCTGGCACCTTAGCCACTTGAGCTACAAGCACCAAGCCGTGTGCTTTATAAAGTTCTGAAAAAACAATCCTTAAAATAGCAAAGTGAATGAAATTCTGTTGGCAATTATTTGCTTATTCTATAAAATATTTAAAATGCACTTAATTTATTAAGTTAAATATAACTCCTGGCACAACCCAACACTGATAAGACAGCCATTTACCTAGATGGAGTCTGCCTGGCTTTTCTCTTCCTTGAAGGTGCCATGCTGACCAGTGATTGAGTTCAGACTCTGAGGTCAGATTTGAATTCAAGATCTGATTCTCCATCTCCTTCCTATATAACTTTGGGCAAAAAGGACCTTAGTTTCCTCCTTCAAAATGGAATAAGAGTAATTATTTCACAAGGTTGTAGCAAGGATTAAACGAAAATACACACACATGCCAATGAAAATTTACACACACACACACACTACAGACTACAGTGCCAGACACATAGTGGGTGTTCATTTAGCTGTTTAAGTTTTCTTCAAAGGCAAAAAAAAGCCCTAACTGAATACTTCTCTGAGAAAGGCACATCCCAAGGGCTCCACTTCCATGTGTTTCTAGATGCAGTCTGACAGAGGAATGATTGTCAGTGTGTCTACGCACCAGGCTGCACAGCTGAGCTCCAGTTACACCCCAAATCATGTCACCTGTTCCTGACATCCTGGTTTGCATATCACTTTGCTTGAAGTGCAAAGACGTCCTTTCCACTTCCATGAAGAACTGTGACTCTCTCGTATGTGAGATAGAGCAACTCATTAATACCCAGTAAGGAGTGGAGAGAGGGAGCAGGAGGGCAGGTATGACATCTCTTTATGTTTTATCCTTTACTTTGAGCATTATTTTAAAACAACAAACAATTATCTACCTGCCAGTTGCTAGAATCCTTCAGTATCCTTTAGTATTTAAGAGTTTTATTGGAATAATAAATAACAAAGGAGATCTTCCCCTTGCTCAAACCTTAGGGCCGTTGTTCACATTTTAGTTGAGAACCCACTCCTTGCCTGGCAAAGCAGAAGTGCAGGACAGGATACTGTGGTGAGACACTTCAGCCCCTGCCTAGAACACCTGCACATCCAGGGAGGGAGGAGACACATGGCCATTCCTGCAGGGGACTCCCCCAGCGATCTCAAGCCACAGAAAACACAGAGGTCACGTGGGTTCTGGGCTTTTGAAGCATCAGTAGAAGAATGTGCCTTAAAGAAGATAAACACCTCTCACTCTTTGTTTTCTGTTTTTCTTTAATTTCATTTTGTCTTTCACTTGCCTTCCCTTATACTTTTGAGTTCTCATCCCATGCCTAGTTTTGCAAGTCAACAACAAATAGTCATTGACTTTCTTGGTCTATTCATGTGAATAAATCCAGTATAACATTTGGTTTCCACATTGGAGTAGCCCATAATCTACTTGTTCGATAAGATCACTGTATTGGAAGCAGAGGGGACCAAACCACACAGCATCTTGTTGAGCCATAAGCTGTGCAGAACAGAGTGTGAATTTCCTACTGGAGTTCAGATGGATGAACATCAGTGCAAGATGGAGCAGTCCAAGACGGCTTGTTGGTGTCTTGGTGTTTTTTCAGCTTGCTCCTACCTGAAAGGTCTCATCTTGGACTTTTTCACCTCCCAATTCTCCCTGCCATTCATAGGGAACCCTGCATTCCCCAAGAAACCATCCCAGGTATCTTGAACAAGGGATGACTCTGTGGGTGCCCCATTTTAAATAAGGCTATGTCTGCATGACCCTACTGGAACCGTGTAAAAAGTAAAAAGTGGGGTTGATGACCTTATAGATCTGTCTATGAAACATCCTACAATCTGACTAATTTTCTCCTTACGACTCTCGTTGACATGTGGTCTTTCATTTACACGTCTGCTTCTCCAATCACGCTGTGGGCTCTGCGTCTTACTGATGTCCATGTCCTTGTGCTGTGGCCCAGTGCTTTGGTGCAACATCAGAACTCATGACACACTGGCCCAGGAGCAAAATGTGGTTTAATTTTGTCTATTTACATGAGTGATTGCTTTTGACAGCATGAAACGATCCCCCAAGTCACTTTAACTTCCAATTCTAGCCCAGCTATTCTCAACCAAGAATGACTTTGCTCCACCCTGTCCTATCACTGGAGTATGGTGATAATATTGGTGACTCTTTTTGTTGTCATTACTGGAGATGGAGCCTCTGGCATCCAGCTGGAAGAAGCCAGAGATGCTGGTAAGCCTCCTGTGACACACAGGACAGCCCTCACAACAAAACCATCTGACCCAACCTGTCAATCATCCTGAGGGTGAGAAACCCGCTACCACTAAGTAGGAGCAGGATTTGGATTGCGGGTGTTTGGGATGTGTTCCCTTTTGAACCCAGAGCATGCTTGCCTTCTAAAGAAGTGAGAAATAAAACTGATTCTTTTCAAGATAATCATACTCTTGTTTCCTGGGAAACGTAGCAGCAGTAATGCTGTGTTACACGGGTCATCGTGTCAGACAGCACCTACATCACAGAGAGCCCATGTCCGGAAAGTGTGTGAAAAACAGGTGGTGCAAGGAGGACAACACCAGATGGTGACTAACGTGCTGACAGGTTCAATGTGATTAGTTAGAAGCACGTTATAGTACTTTACCGAATTCAGTAAAGAACATATATGTACATACGGTGCTTCCTGCTAATATTTGAAATAAATGATAGATGATTCAATGAAGGATTGATGAAGGAGGAAAAAGTACATTACTTAAGGAGAGATTTCTTTATAACGTGAGATGAACTGGCAGACAATACATAAAGGTACACACAGATATGGATGGATGGATGGATGGATGGATGGATGGACGGACGGACAGATGCATAAGTACCTTTATAAGCAGATAGAAAGACCAACTGAGCTTTAGCCTTCATCCAAGGCCATGGTCAAGATCACTGTAATATCCGCAATGCTGTATGACCATCCAGTGTTGTGTCTCCACACACTGTAATCACCCAGATTAGGCAAATATTTGGCCCACTCTGACTTTGATTTGGAATTGGAAGAAAGCTATCCAAAGAGGTTAGGGCAATGCTAATATTCACTTAACAAACAGCATTTCGTTCTGGTCACTGTTAGGCCCCAAAGATGGGAAACTGCTGTGCAGACTAAAGATACTACTGTTATGGAATATGGAAAAGATAATAGTTTTTTTGCTAGGAGAGAAATGCAAAAGCAGTCTGGTTCTGAAATAAATGGTAGTCATGAAGACTGTGCCCACTGAGGACAGAACTCAGCCTATTAAAGACAAGCACATACACTCTTTAGAGCTAGTCTTCATGAAGACACAGTTGGAAAGAGGCAGAAAGTTCCTTAGAGACCCTTCATTTTAAGAAGAAGAACACAGTGGCCCATGTAGGGATGTTAACTGCTGTGGCATGGCCACTGAGCTGGCTATGGGATGTCACCATGACAACCAGAGCACTGGCTCCTAGTATTCTGACATGATGCCTCTGAACTTACCCTGAAAACCTCTCATGCTCTCATTTAGGTCATCTTCTCACTCTTAGAAATTCTTAATTATTTCTTGCCAGTCCAAGGGGAAGTGGCCCATTACTCACAGAAGAAACAGAACCACCTGCCCCATGAACATCAGTGGTGGCCGGGGCACTGGCCACAGGTGGGATATTTTTACAAAGCTGCACCTGCACTCATTCTTATGAAATTCCCATTTATCACAACAAAGTTCCAAAATAACAAACTTGAATATGAAATTTCCACATGATGGCTGAGCCACCTTTCAAGCAACTTTATGTATAAATAGGATTTACGTGATAAAAGATCAGAAGGCAAATTTTCTGGAGTTTTCCCTCCCCCAAGAGATGCTCAAAGTGAAAAAATTAACTAAGTGATTTAGAGAAGAGAGAAAGGCTTGAGGGAAGCACTATTGATTTTTTAAAAATCAGATTACCATATTATTGCCTTTTAGGCAGTTATGTTCCTATTAAAGAATAATTTATTCTTCAACAAACATTTTTGACAAAAGTTTTGGGATTAGGAGTCTTGGGGTTTGCTTCTTACTTCTGCTTCCCAAGTAATAAATTATTAAATAGCTGCAACGATATTAGATGTGCCCCCTAGTAAAAGAAACAAACCCATATCATGTTATTTTCCGGCTAAGAAACAAGAGTGGGCGGGCAGGCATAGGGTTGCAGCGGTTGGCACAGAACTCGGGAGACTGTCCCTTGACCTCAGCCATGAAAGAAGACCTGCTGGGAGCAGAACCGTCCCCAGGGCAGGGCAAACTCCAGGTGGAGCAAAGAGGTGTAGGGGCTAGAGGGCCAGAAGTGTCCTTTCAGGAGCCCCAACAGGCCTGGGGAAGGAGGAAGATGAGAGGCAGGCTGGAAAGCCATGGACTCAGAGAGAGCTCCAGGTAGCCCACTATGGTCTCGGGAGGCTATTTTGGCTTGCACTGTCTGAGGGTGGAGAAGACTACACAGAACCAGGGCCATGTGTGTCCACGTAGCTGAGTTGTCTGAGAAAGCTGAACTCTGGACTATTTTCCTCCTGCAATTGCAGAGGCAGAACTTTGTGAAGTGGGTGCATGCATGTGTGCCTCTGGGCCTGAGGTGTCCACTTGGTATTAATGACAGCCAACATCACAAGTCTTGAAATGGTTAGGCCTTGATGCCATTTCCTATATAACCTTAGAAAATGTGCTTGACCTTCAGAGCCTCAGTTTCCTCATCTAAGGCTAAGTGTATTAGCATACCAAGTCTTTTGTATGCTAATAAGATGATAGTGGCTGGGGGCTCATGGATAGCTTTATCAATGAAAGGGGGGCCTTATTGCCAGGGACAACTTTGTGATTAGAAAGTTGAGATTTTCAGCCTCAACCTCTGACCTCCAAAGAGGGAAGAGGGGCTGAAGATTGAGTTGATTGCCAATGGCCAATTAATCATGGCTATGTAATGGAGCTTCCATAAAACCTCAGAAGGACAAGGTTCAGAGAACTTCTGGGTTGCTGAAATGAAGTCCCATTTGAGGAGCATGTTTTCTTCCTAGTTCCCTAGAAAAACTAGAAAAATTATATTCAGATTTGTTTTCAATTAATTTAGAGAATGTGATGTTTATAATTTAAAAGGCCCTCTTTAAAACTCAAAAAATGAAAATGCAAAAGAGTTCTTGGTTAGAATATTGAGACTAAGATCGCATAATGCGGTTTCTGTATTTGTAAACTCATTTGCACAAATAAATCATCAAATCATGTCACTGGACTCAAAAGACAACAGATAAAGTGCTAAGGACTGTCCAGCTAATCTACTTTCGCATTTTCCACTATTAACTTACAGTCTGCTAAATCATGGACAAAGAGCAGCGTCTTCATACAGGAAGGGCACAATCACAGTACAACATAACAACATAATATAAGAGCTTATTTACCTGAACTACAGAATATTAGAAGTAAAGAAAAGGCACTTAGAAATAATCCAGTCTAAACTCCCATTTTATGGAAACTGAGGACAAAGGATAGATGACTTACCTAAGGTCACACAGCTAATTTGTGATCAGCACAGTAAGTTACAGATCTCTACATTATAATTAGTAATAGACCATTCAGAAAATGATGTGAATTTATGTTTCTAATATTCAGCCTATGAAGTAATAGTGTATTCCTCGAGGTCCAACAGTCTAATTTGTATCATATTAGGAGCTACTAAATAAAAGAATGTCACAACCAGAGAAAATAACTTTTATGGTGCTCATGATAGGAACTTGCTCATGCTTGGCCAACACCACTGGCCAAATGAAGATTGACCACACTGTTTACACATGATACGCACTGTTTTTAAAATAAAATTGGCTCCAGTAGATACCTTATTTTTCCAGAAAATCATTGGTAGCTACCATGATCTACAGAAAGCTCCCTATACATGAGATTGGCAATATTCTTTTAGCACTGGAGAGTAGGGGAGGTTTCCACTCCAAAGGAAGTAATCTCTATGTACTGTATAGTTCACTATTTCTACACAACTTCCATAATTAATGTTGCTAGTGATCAAAAGAAAAGTATGACTAAAATTTGGAAGAATATTTCTGAACAAACTGAAGAAACTCAATGTTGTTACTGCTTAACTTTAAAAAAGATAGGATTTCAGATAGTCTTACCGGATCAAAGCTACCTTCCCTTGTTAGACAAAATACATGTATTGTAATGAGACAATAAATAAGGATAATTTTGAGTGAATCTCGGCACCATAATACCCTTTTTAAGATGTAATGCATGTCTATAGTGAGCATGATATTTTGACTGAAGCACCCCATGTGTAATGATCCAATCAGGGCATTTAGGTTATCTATTACCTCCAACACTAATCATTTCTTTGTTTTGGAAACATTTTAATTCTTTGCTTCTAGCTATTTGGAAATATACAACATATTGTCATTGATTATCGTCACCTTACTGTGCTACTGAACACTAGAACTTACTCCTTCTATCTAACAGTACATATCTGCTAACCACCCTCTCTGCGTCTCCTCCACCATCCCCCCACCACACACACACCCTTCTGGTAACTATCATTCTACCCTCTGTCTCCATGAGATCAATTTTTTAAACTCCCACATATAAGTGGCAACATATGATACTTGTATTCCTGGCTCATTTAGTGTAACATAATGATCTTTGGTCCCAGCCATGTTGCTGGAAATGACAGGATTTCATTCTTTTTCGTGGCTAAATAGTATTCCATTGAATATATATACCAAATTTTCTTTACATATTCATCTGTTGATAGACATTTAAGTTGATTACATATCTTAGTTATTGTTAATATCACCATGTCTTCGAGAAATTGTTAACAATAGAATCCTAATTCCAATGTTTTATATCAAGAGAGTATTTTTATTTTCAATGGAAGGCCATTATCTTACTTTTTCACAGAGCTAGTTTACAATGCCAGAATTAAAAGTGATAGAAACCTTGGTTTTCAGATGAAAACTGAGATTACACAACAAGAAAATGCAAGTATCTAAAATCGGAAATTCTTTGTGTTCGGTTTTTGCAGTGATTATTTATGTTTGTGGGTTAATTGCCAACATGCCCTAAATGTTTCTTCTTACTTCCAGCTTATCTCCAAGCTGGAGAAAGCAACACTACTCCTGGTACAATAGTAATATTTTGTCCAGAACTGTTGCATGGCCCAAACAGTAGATCTACTGGTCTGCATAACAAGGGTTGACACTCTTAGAAGTTTTACTTTTATACTCAAGTACAAATGGCTGCCATACTTATAAATATGAAATATAATATTTCATATTTCTTCTCATATTTTTCCATTGATCAAATTTTCTGTATTTGGATTGTTATTTAAAGAATTAAAAACCTGTGATGTGGAATCAAAAGCAATATATCTCAGGTTTTCTACCTGATAGTATGTACTCACAGCATTTAACTTCATGTTGTGTCTCATGTTGGTATGGGTGTTTCATGCTTTTACAGTGAAAAAAATGCCTGGCCCTCAGCCAAGTTTAGGAATAAGATTATGAATCGTTATTATTCTGCAGTAACATGTTTAACAGAAGCTGACGTGGAACTCTGTAAATGCACTTTGCAAGAAGAATCAAATAAAATTTAAAGAAATATTTAACCATTCTACTTCTGAAGACCAAATTTGTGAGTCTACTTTAAACTATTATTTTGTAATGAGGGCGCTCTGATTCCTAACTGCGTCCATTTGCTTCGTGACACTGGAGTTAGATATGCATTTAGTTCCACCTCCTGTATGTCTCTCAATCTCCTATTTGGGGTGCTGGCTTCCTCTTCAGCTGAGGAACACTATCTAGTGGCCCTTAGTGACAACCTCATCATTTATGGGAAAAGAACAAACTCATCAATAAATCTGAATCAAAAGCCCTAGAGGGTGGAAGAAGAGACAGGAGCTACGGCATGCAAGGAGACGCTCCCTTCTTAGAGAAGCATATTCAGAGAGCCTACATCTTAGCAGACATCTGGTATTTTTAATGTATTGGATAAGAGGAAAGGAATATAAAGATTTATATAAAAATTTATATATGCATATAAATTGATATGAAAATTTATGTGAAAATTTATATATATATATATATAAAAATTTGCACTTGTAGCTCATTTATTTTTTACATGCTTATCTTTTCTTGGGAAAATTTCAATAAAAGTCACTCTGTTTAGACAGTTCTTTCTAATGCCTCCTCAGGCATTAAACATTCTTATAATGACAGGTTGGAATATATTTTGTGAGGTAGATAATTATTAGGAGTAAGATGGCAAAAGTTTAATGGCAAGATTCTAGCCTTTGGAACATGAATGTACGTATTAATGACCACCACAAAATAGACAGCAGGCAATAAGGAAAATCATTCTCTGGCTGTTGACTGTGTCAGTGAATGATACTCTTAAAGTTCACATCCTCAAATGAAGCATTTCAGTCACACAAGGGTGTTTGTCTGTGTGTCTGTGACTCTATCTTGATGAGATCAAACTGACCACACGTCAGTGCCAGGGCTGGAAGGATTCTCCCTCCCCAGCAAACAGACAGCACCCACTGCCTCACCCCCACACGGTGGTCTGTCTATCAAGGAGCTGAGACTGCCCAGTTTCCCAGGCCTGTGATTTCATCAAACAGCTCTGAGCATCTCAAATGCCTCCGTTCAGTGTCACGCCCTCAAAATGCTGAGAACTGTCATTATAGGTGATTTAGAAAATAGTTTCTGCTACCATATGAACCTCTTAAAAAAGAAAACGCTGTGCTACTGGTTTGCTTTGTCTACTTCAACAGAGTAAAAGGATCCTATGGTGACGTCAGAAAAATTAACCTTCAGCTACTGGGATTTAAAATGAAAGAACAAAAAGCCTGTGCATGATGGCATCACATTTTGGAATATCTGGAAAGAATTCAA
Source organism: Arctocebus calabarensis (assembly GCA_963573935.1). Lineage (NCBI taxonomy): Eukaryota > Metazoa > Chordata > Mammalia > Primates > Lorisidae > Arctocebus > Arctocebus calabarensis. The sequence goes on from CAUYON010015542.1 coordinate 83,838, forward strand.
AGCTATAATACCATGCAAAGACGAATAGGTGCAAAAAATATCTAACCTTAGGGACAAATGGTTAAACAACGAGATTTGGGGGAAATGAACAAACTATATCTTTATAATAGGGGTTGCTTTTCCTGAAACAATCCCTCCAGGCCATGGAGGGTAAGACAAGGAGAAGAGCTAAGAATATTTCTGAGTACAAGGACAAGAGTTCAAGGGGAAGAGTGAACATCAGTGGTAACTGTGGCAGGGATCTTCCCAGAGCATTAGTAATAGGAGCAAGAAAATGAATGGATTTTGCAGCTGCTCTGCCTGAAAGGAATCACCTAACTTAACAAACAGAGGAGGGGGCCTGAGAAGCACCAGGATTTCTCTGGAAATTTCTCAAATTGATTTTCTTCAATATAGAGATAAATAAAATATGACTGAATTAGCTGCACTATAATACGGTTCACTTGGGATGCTATGAATTATTTATTCCTAGCTACCAATTCAGCATGTTTATTCACTAACCTTTTAAAGCCATCTGATAAAATGGTACAAACGTTTCTTAAATTGATTCATGTGGGCAGACACGCTCAAGGACTAGCTTTTTAAACACCTGAACTTTCACTTAGACATCTGGAAAAAACAAAACCAACAACACACAAAAAAATCCAAATCAACACACATATAGGTAATGCTTTGCAAAGAAATACTTGAACTTGGGCCTGCAGCAAGGCCCCACAGGAAGGAGCAGCCCCACAAAAATAGGTGGTTGCTTTCTTTAAATTCCATGGGCTTCCAAAATAAACTAGGACATAAAACATACAACATAAAACTCATTCGTCCTCTAGGAACTCAGTGCTCACTTTTCTGTCATTGCTGGTCATGCGTTTGTGAAACGCAAGGGACATTCCTGCTCCAGTGGTGCTGAGACTAGTGGCCGGTGCAGGCGTGAGGCCACAGGTGGCACAGGAGGTGCTGCCACAGACCCCAACCTCTGCTCCAAGAAAGCACGGGCTGCTCTGAAGGAAACTTCTAAGTTTGGGAGTTCAGGGAAACCTCTTCGATCAATCCTGAGAGCTGAGGGAAGGAGGAGAATTCATTAAGAGAGAAGCAGGGGGCAGGTGTGCCCAGCAAAGGGCTGCACATTGAGCCCTGTGCAATTCTGAAGCACTTGTAGAACTCCGGGGGGTGGGGAGAGGGGAGAGGTGCCCAGGTGAAAGGACAGTGACCTGAAATCACTCAAAGAAGCAGGCCTAGCCCAGGTCAGGCAGAACCGGGGAGTCCTCCCTAGGTATTTGAAGCTTCCTCCCAAGCTCCCCAGGGAACCAGACACCAAGGGTTTTTTTTTTTTTTTTTTTTTTTTAGGGACAGAATCTCACTCTATCACCCTGGGTAGAGTGCCGTGGCGTCACACAGCTCACAGCAACCTCCAACTCCTGGGCTTAGGCGATTCTCTTGTCTCAGCCTCCCAAGTAGCTGGGACTACAGGCGCCCGCCACAACGCCCGACTATTTTTCTGTTTTGCAGTTCGGCTGAGGCCGTGTTTGAACCTGCCACCTCTGTATATGGGTCCGGCGCCCTACTCGATGAGCCACAGGCACCACCCCCACCCAGGGTTTTAAAGCAAGAAGCGATGTTCCCTTCACTGCTCTGTGGAGACTGGATCTGAGCAGGGCAGAAACAGAAAATCCACTGAGGGCAGCAGTTCTCAACCTGTGGGTCGTGACCCCCGGTAACCGTATCAAAGGGTCACGGCATTAGGAAGGTTGAGAACCGCTGACTTCGAGGATCGTGCCACTGGTTCGGATGGCGGCTGGAGAAGCCAAGTGAGCAGAGGCGCGATGCGCTGAGATGGGAGAAGGTTTCAGACACATTGGGCTTGAATCCCACCCAGCGGCAAGAGGAGCTGTCGCACAGTGGGAAGCTCGGCTATGAGCATGAACAAACTTCCATGTTCAAGAGGGGGGGAACCAGGGAGCTACAAAAACAACGGAGCATCAGAGAGCTAGGAGGAACCCAGCGGGGAGTTACCCGGACAGCAAGAAAAGAAGGGGCGCTCTGTGTTGAGCTCACGGGGTCTCCACAGCCCCACTTCGGGGTCATGCTTGGCTTGAATAACAGCAGTTCCAGGAAAGCACTGCAGAAATAAGTCAGCCCAGAGGGGACTAATGAGTGGCAGGGAAGTGAAGAGGTAGAAACAGTGAAGGGTGGACGATACTCTAAAGACGTGTGGCTGGGAAAGAAAAGTTTACCAGTCATAATTCGGGGTCAAGGGAAGACTTGTCTCCTAGGTTTTTGCTGTCTCATTTCTTAGAATGAGGGCCTGGGAAACTATACAACTCTATATAATGACTCCTGGAAATAACTTGATAGAGAGAGCCGGGCGCTGTGGCTGGCGCCTGTAGTCCCAGCTCCTGGGGAGGCTGAGGCAAGAGAATCGCTTAAGCCCAAGAGCTGGAGGTTGCTGTGAGCTGTGTGACGCCACGGCACTCTACCCAGGGCGATATAAGGAGATTCTGTCTCCGCCCCCAAAAAAAATAAAATCAGGGAAGAGAGCTACAACATAGGAACAAAAGCCTGAGCTATCAGCAGGGCTGATTTCTGGAGCAGGGCTGGGAAGATGGTCCTCTCAGACACCAGGTGAGGAGACATCACACCACAGGGGCAACCCTGACATGCTACGAAGGATTTAACAAAAGAAAAATTTTTATTTTAATTCTTCCATAGCCCCAGAGTCATGATAATGGGAAGCCTTGAGGTTTTAAAATATTAAAGGACGCTTATTTATGAGCACTGAATATGTTGGGATGCTGAGGTCTTATCAGCCAACAAAACAATTATGTTTACTGACTTGCTGACAATACCATTTAAGAAGCTTCAGTTTCTAAGTTTATTCCATCAATTATTCCTTTAAGGCAAAAAACCCCAAGATTCTATGTTTTATTACTTCTATTTATAGTAATAAAAACCCAACCCACAGATTCAAATAAACAATGCACAATGCAATGAAGTAAAAAGAACTCACGCCAGATGCATTGCTAAGTAACCCTTCCCAAATGGATTTCCCTAGGCTTTATGTCCCTGCATATGTTACTAAGTGCCTAACTCACAGACGCCCCCATCCAGCACATGGCCGGAGGACAGCATGTGAAGGCCGCATCTGTGCAGATGCCGCGGGTCTCCTAAGGAGTTTCTTGAGAATGGAGCTCTAGGTGGTTTCCACAAATTTTAAATCTCACAGATTTATCCACTCATTCATTGAACAAAAATGAATTTAATATCTGCAACGTGCCAGCCGTGGTTCTGGGATGAGAACACTGTGGACAACAAAATCATTTGTGCCCACCAGAAGCTTTCACTCGAGGTGACAGAGAGAGCAATAAATGGGAAGGGAGTCGATGCTCAGAGACCTGAAATGTGGTCACTGCTCACCACCTCCACCACTGCCACCACAGCTCATGCCACCTCCAGGTCCCCTTAGATGACTGCACAGCCCCCTCTCTGGGGTCTCCGCCTTCCACTGGACCTCTGCGGTCTGTTCTCAGGGACGAGCCAGAGAGATGCCCTTCAAATATTGTCGTGTCACACTGAAGCTCCACCTCAAACCCTGAGATGGTTTTCCAAATTTCATTGCCAACTGACATTATAAACAAAGTGTGAACTTAACATTTACAACTTACAAGGATCTGCTACATCCTGACTTCGTATCTTGCCACTTTCCCTTAGGCAGAGGGCCAAAATGGCCTCATAAGATTCAGGGTCTATCTCTCCACCCCCTTGAATCTAGGATGGAGTGTGAGACTGGCTCTGACCAATAGAATGTGGCAGAAGTGACAGCACGTGAATAAGCCTGGGATGACCTGTCCAAGGTTGAGAGACCAACGTGGATCAGAGATGAGCCACCCTACTTGAGGTCCCCAAGGCCAACCAGTCCACAGCTTCCTGGCAGCTGCCAGGGGCACAAGTGTGAGCCCAGTCAAGACCCGCAGAACTGCCCAGCTAAGCCAAGCCAATTCACTAACAGGTTACTGAGCTAGTTAAATAATGGTTGTCTTAAAGTACTAAGTTTGGGGTGGTTTGTTATGGGGCAACAGCTACCCTTATCCATTTTGGTGCTGCTACATGGACTTCCTTATGATTGTATGAACGCTACAAGTACACTTTGCACTTCGGGGCCTTTGCACCTGCCGTTCCTCCTACTTAAGAGCACCCCTCCTCTAGATTTCCCCATGTACCACCCCCTCCAGATCTCTGCCTCCCCACGACCCACCAGTGAGGCTTTCCCTCAACTAATTACGCAGCACTGCCGACCCACCTACTCCACTGCAGCCCGGCACTCCTCTAACACTGGATAAGGTCGGACAACTAAGTTCACAAACTCATCCGAGAAAAAGTGCTATCTCCCTGCTGAGCATCATTGTGGTCACACTGGAAGACTCCCCTTGGGAAGCTATGCACCGAGACACCGCCTGGCCTTTGCACCTCTGAGTGCAGGTCCGCTCTTCAAAGCAATTTTGGAACTCTTTTTCTGAGTTGGCCATCAGAGCTGCCATCATATGAGACCTGACAATTAAGTTTGCAAACTTGCCACCGTGCACTTATGTTGGCTGCACTGTACAAACAGCTCGGTAAGGTTTCATAGCCTTGATGTTCAAGGGTCTCACAGTCGTGTTTATGTTGACAGGTGGCAGTACCTGGCTGAGTCATGTTCATTACTGCCGTTGCATGTTTCTCTGTACTATATGATGACACCCATTCAAAAAAAGAGTCCCAAAATTGCTGTGAGGGATGAAGACTAGGCACTGGCATGGGTGCACAGCTTCCCAAGGGGAGTTCTTCAAAGGCAACCGTAGTGATAATTGGCAATGAGGTGTGTTGCACTTTTCCTAGGATCAGACAATGAACTTAATTGTTAGACCTTGTATTTAGTATGTACTTACTTCATTTATTTTTGATCTGCCTTGCTCGTTGGGCTATAAGGAACATGAGAACTATAACTTTCCCGTCTTTCATTCATCCCTGTCTCCAGTAACTAACAAGGGGACACGTGGTAGGAAGGCAAGATGTATTGGTCAAATGAACAAGTAAATGAATGAATGAAACACACCAGAACACATAAAACAGTAATAACCACCATACACAGGTTTTAAATAATGTGATCAGGTAGTTGTAAGCCGGTGCTTACTTTAGATTCAAGGGTGACAGAAGGTGAAGAAGTGTCGTTAAGAGTGAACTCCTAAATAAACTCAGCTTCTTCTAAATATAGAAGGCATAAGTTATAAGTGCCTGTTATGCCAACGAAGCTGCTGAGCCCAACTGCAGCTGACGGTGCTGTGGCGACCTGGGGACAGTCTCCACTCAGAGGTTCAAAGGCCAGGCTAAAGCTTTTATGCCCAATAAAACAAAAGTGCCCATTGTGAAGCAGGCAGACTTTCTCCTGACCACCACATCAGCCCTGCTGTCTCTGCTCTCATAGCCCTGCTCTCATGGCTGCCCTGACAATGCTGACTCTTATGAGCACTTGTACTCCGCCTGTTCCAGGCACAATGTGAGCTGTGACTCATTGATACCATTCTTATCCTCATCTAGTACCCACCGGTACTCTCATTATTCTTCTAGAAACCAGGAGACAGAGAATTTAAGTAATTTGTCTAAAGGTTCAGAAGCAAGAGGGTTGGATTTAGTCATAGAGGATTTGGCTTTGAGCCCCGACCCTGAGTCTCCCACTGCACACTGCCTAACGTCAATCGTGATCCCCTAACCAAAACATCTGGACCCTCGCACCTGAGCATCGCGCCTTGCCTGCGAAGCCTCGAACCCATTGCCTCCTCTTCCCTCACACATATAAGCACGCACAGAGCATGAGTCTGGAGAGGAGGAGGAGTTCCTCCAAGGAGGAAACTACCACAGGCGCCTGCACAGCCTTGCCATGCCACCCTCTGTGCAAGCTTCAGGATCCCCGTTAGGCATCAGTCGGAAACACCTGTGCTCATCGTGCGTCTGCAGGTTTATTAGTTTAAAAGTCCAGCAGGAGCAAGTAATATTTAAGGGCAATATTTTTAGGACAAGGAGAACTAGACAAATTTTAAAAGTCCACCAAATGCCCTTGTCTCTGTGCCCAATGACCACCTTGCTTTTCTCTCTCAATATCGAAAAGATACTTATCACAGCACTACTCACAATGGCAAAGGTAGGGAATCAACCTACGTGTCCAAGAATGGGTCATTGGATAAAGAAAATGTGGGATAATATATATGTGTGTGTGTATATACACACATATAGACATACATACACATATGTATACACACACACATACAACGGAACAGTACTATTACATCATGTACATACATACATCACACATACACATATGTATATACATATACACACAATGGACTATTACTTCAAGGAGTCGAAACTGGAGTTGTGGCCTGTCTCCCACAGAGAAGGGCCATCCTCAGGCACATGACATCTGATCCTGTAAGTGGCACCTGCAGGGAGGTTAGAGCTAGTGGAGCATCCTCAGGCTCTTTCATCTTGGTTGCATCATTAAATTAAAATGCAAGGCTGCCAGAATTCTTAGAAATTCAGTCATCAATTCGGGGCAATTAAAATCTCAAGACAGGCTCAGCGCCCGTGCTCAGTGGTTAGGGCGCTAGCTACAAACACTAGGGCTGGTGGGTTCAAACCTGGCCTGGGGCTGCTACACAACCATGACAACTACCAAAAAAAAAAAAAAAAAAATAGCTGGCACTGTGGTGGGAGCCTATAGTCTCAGCTACTTGGGAGGCTGTGGCAAGAGAATCACTTATGCCTAAGAGTTTGAGGTTGGTGTGGGCTGTGATGCCATGGCACTCTATGGGGGGGGGTGACATAATGAGACTGTCTCAAAAAATAAGTAAAAAATAAATAAAAATCACAAGATAAGGGCAGTGCCTGTGGCTCAGTCAGTAAGGCACTGGCCCCATATACCGAAGGTAGCAGGTTCAAACCCAGCCACGGGCCAAACTGCAACCAAAAAAGTAGCAGGGCGTTGCGGCGGGCATCTGTAGTCCCAGCTACTCGTGAGGCTGAGGCAAGAGAATCACCTAAGCCCAAGAGTTGGAGGTTGCTGTGAGCTGTGTGACACCACGACACTCTACCAAGGGCGATAAAGTGAGACTCTGTCTCTACAAAAAAAAAAAAAAAGAAAGAAAGAAAAAAAAATCTCAAGATAAAAACTAAGTTTTTATCATTAGTTTATATCATGAACCCAATGGCACACTTTGGACAAGACTCCTAATTAACACAGAAGATGCAAATCCATATTTCTAACCACCTCTTAATCATTTCTAAATTTCTGGCAGACATTTTTTCTCGCATCTGATTAGACTGACATTGTTTTCTCTAGAAACATGAGGACATGGTTACCATAGTGCCAGGAAGGCCAGTTTGGCCAGATGCTTATTGCTTGATTAGGTTTTCATTATTATGATGCCTGGGATCTGAGGCTTCTTGGCAGGACTATTTTTCAGCTTCTTGTCAGTCAAGTGTTGGTAACGAGTTTACACCACAGGCTCTAAGGATTTGCAGCATCATCTTAATGGAGCCCAATAACTGCGACACATCACATCGGGCTGAAAGACAACACGTTCCTGGTGGCCTATTTCTGACCATCTGACGTCTGAACTGAGCTCTGGGCTCCAGAGTCAATCTGATACAGACAGATGACATTGTATAGTTGGATGGAACTCCCTAGAACAGCGGAATCTCATGGCCCATCCTGTTTTATTGTAATTATCCTAGGGCTGTCAGTGCTGTGGAAGAGAACCCCCCAAGGGTCCCCCACCATGTGGGTTTTACAGCATAGAATTACCTTCCCACACCTGGCCCCTAGGCATGGATTTTGAACTTATGAAAGCTGAGATCTTGGAGCCAGCTGCTGTAAGGTCACCTCTCAGCTGGTGAATCTGGCTGTGCACCTGAGTTCATACCTGCCCCTGCTTCACTGCTCTATCACAGAAACTCGTGTCAGGAAACCAAGAATAGGTAGCCCAATTATAAGGAAATCTAACTACATCTGGTCCATGAGAGAGAGCAAAGCTACATGGTGAGCGAAAATTTAATACTAATCTCTTACACGTTAAGTTGGTAAACACCCATGGGCCTGTGAGATAATATGCACTTCAAAGATATGCGGCCCCAGTCTCAGCACCTGTGGCTCAACAGGCTAAAGCGCCAGCCACCTACACCTCAGCTGGCAGGTTCGAATCCAGCCCAGGCCCGCCAAACATCAATGGTGGCTGCAACCAAAAAAAAAAAAAAAATGGCCGGGTGTTGTGGCCAGCGCCTGTAGTCCCAGCTACTTGGGAGGCAGAGACAGGAAACTCGCTTGAACCTAGGAATTGGAGGTTGCTGTGAGCTGTGATGCCACAGTACTCTATCCAGGGTGACAGCTTGAGGCTCTGTCTCAAAAAAAAAAAAAAAAGATATGCGGCCCCTGAAATCTGTTGATATTGAGTCAAGATAATGAGAATTTCCTCATTTTGATTGGTGAACATAACTTGCTTGCAAATGCTTACAGAGCAATCAGAATACGTGTTTATTATAAAGGATTTGGACAAATCCCTCAATTGCCATATTTTTTAGTTTGGGTTTCTTAAATAACATCACTCCAACTCACAAGTTCTGTGGTCGCTAAAATCATAACCTAGAGCAGTCAAGGAGCACCTGTCACTGAAGGAATAAAGGACCCTTCACTGTCTTAGAACCAAGGATGGTCGGCTCGACGCCTGTGCCTGAACGGGCTAAGGCACCAGCCACGTACACCTGAGTGGCACGTTCGAAACCAGCCTGGCCCGCCAAACAACAATGATGGCTGCAACCAAAAAGTGGCCAGACATTGTGGCAGACGCCTGTAGTCCCAGCTACTTGGGAGGCAGAGGCAGGAGACTTGCTTGAGCCCAGGAATTGGAGGTTGCTGTGAGCTGTGATGCCACAGCACTCTGTCCAGGGTGACAGCCTGAGGCTCTGTCTCAAAAAAAAAAAAAAAAGAACCAAGGATGGTTTTATGTTCAGGGATGGTGAAAGGGGCAGGGACCACTTGCCATATACAAAAAGGAAGGAAAATCAAGAATTAAGAGAAATCATTTTCTGATTTGCAAAGTATTAACCAACTGCATGAACACACATGTTAAGAATGTATCATATAAATGCCGCTAATTAACGTCCAAGTCATTTACTAGAAAATGTTGGCAGATAAACCAATTTTAAATTTTTAACACATGAATTATTTTGTACCTTATTCCAAGTTGTTATAATACTTTGCATCTGGAATTAAGCTCAAGTTCTTAACTGCAAAGCTTGACACTTGATACTTCTGTTACAATAGCTACTTCTTTATGCCCTGGGTAGACATTTCACAAGTAAGAACTACCTGCTTACTAGGCGCGATAGAAAAACAGTCATCATTACATAGTGGTCCTAAATTCTCTAGGGCAAGAAAATCTAAACGATATTATGTCCTTTCTCCAGTCTTGGTCCTGTGTACACCATTGCAAATACTTCAAAATTTCTCATGCAGTGGGACAGAGTTAAGATCCTAATGAACACTGACATTAAATCAATTCACCCTATAAATCGTTTACCACAATACAATTCCTTGTTTGTTCCAACCTTAAGGAATGGTATTTTCAAAAGCTCTGCTTTCATGAGCATCTTTAAATAGGCTGGGACATTTTATTAGGAAGCAAATTAATCACTTGATTAAAGCATTAAAAATTGGGAGAATATTTTTAAAGGGCCAGAAGTATTTAATAACAACATAAATCTATCTGCTTTTATCACCTTAGCTCAGTCAGAAAAAAAAAGATCTCCCTTTGATTCTTCCAAATAATGAATTTCAGAGATAATTAAAGTAGCATATCTAGAGTAACCAGTTAAACGTTCAAGTTTTCCAGAGTATGGAGGAAATTTCTAGGACAACAGAACTTAGCTGATGTGAGCCATCACACAGCCCAGCATTCAGTGAGCACGAGAAGCACGAGGTGAGAAGGCCCAGTTCACTCTAAGCTATGTTCATTGCTGCGATTCGGGCACAGAACAGAGACGGTCCGTGCTCTTCAAACTTCCTGCCTTCCTTTGCAGTCAGCTTGGAGCAATGTGACTAAGTGGTCAATAAGATGAGGACTAGGCCTTAGCCAGACCAGGGCTGCTCATAAAACCATCTAATGTGACTCTCTCTCTCTCTCTCCTCTCCTCATGGTAACCCTGGAGACCTGTGTTCAATAGGGTCTGTCTCCAAGACGAAGAAGAACATTTGACTCATGTTGGACTGGAAGTGTCAGGCTGAGCCACTCAGACTTTGAGATTTTCCCCCACGTTGTACCTAACCCACTTAGGTCAACACAAGGGTGTCTGAACAGATCTGGTAAACTGCCTGGGTCAACACAGAAGTGTATTTGCATGAGTGGCTGGCCTTCTGGACAAGGACTCAAGTACCACAGTTGCAATGTGCCATTGTCCCAGAGTGGAAAGGACGATCACATATGGCCAGGTGTCTGCTTTGCAGATTTCCACCCCACCCCCCACCAGCTCCTGGGACCCACCTCAGGAACATCTAGGAAAGAAGAGGGGAGAAGAAAGGGTGTGAGCTGAACACTCTCACTGGCCCTGCTGACCTGTCTGCCTTCCTCTGCCCTATTCCCCCAGCCTCTGGCTTCTAATTGATGAGGCCAAAAGAGAGGACACTAGCAGGTCAGAGGGAGGTGAAGTGAGGTTGGGTATGTGCTCCACTTGCTTCCTCCCCCTTTGGCCATGGACTTGGCAGAGGCTACATTCTCCCATGCCCCGGCTCCTCCCCTCTCCCACAGCCACAGACTCGGGTAACTCTCCACCTGCCCCTTCACCCCCTGCTCTTGCAGTCCCTAGGGGCCTTCCCTCTCTTGCGGGTTCTCCTAAACCTGTTCACACCTCCCACAAAACCCACAGAGGGCTCCATCTGCTTCCCATCAGCTAGTTCAGTGTGTGTGTGTGTGTCTTTATTGAAATTGCTGCAAGACACTACAACATAAAAATGCACCATCGGTGAAGCACAACCAAAGACACACAATGAGATGTTCTCCTGCCTCTGACTCAAGGCCCAAAGCAGCGTGACCATTTGAAGGCCACCAGACACACGCCAGCACCTCAGGGCTCTAGTGACTCAGCAGCACACACGCCTATGGAAGCAAATGGACCCAGCAGGCGTAGACAACGCTTATCTGCAGACCATTCAAACGTGGCACAAGAGGACAAGCCTGGGCACTTCTGCAGTTTTGCAAATTGCTCAATAGCTATTAACTACCAAGGTGTACTCAAGACCTAACACATTGGGGTACTCAGGGACAAAGGAGAAAGGGTGTGAAATAGTTCAGGATCCTGTGATGTGAAGGAGGGACAGGAGCCTAAGAAAGAAAATTTTATGTTCTTGATATGACCACCTGTGTGATTCCTAAGCTGGCGTGGCCTGGGAACATAACCCCTTTTAAGAGAAAGTGGAGTGGGGAAAGTCACTGAATATAAAACATGTCTTAGCAAAAGAAATAACTTCCTTGGGATGGATTTTAGTTCACTGGTCACATTCCAAGCTCTGTGTGTGTTTGTATGTGTGTGTGTGTGTAAGAAAACACAATTTCAAATGTGTCTTTCAAAGTCCATAAGAAAATGTATTCAAGGTTAAAAAATTTAAGAAAAAAATATGAGCAAGCTGGGCCATCTGTTCATGTCAGTAGTTCATAAAACATCAATTGCATATGGATATTTAAAACGAAGACATTTACTTACTCTGCCCTTTTGTGGCTTCTCATGTTCAAAATTGTCTTTTGTTTTATATATATGACCAAACAATTTTGAACGTTTATATTTTTACCCAAAGGAGTTCCATTAACCTTTGATTATGAGGAATGATTAGAAATGAGCTTAATGCCAGAGTATCCATTTTAGCAGCATCGTGTGGTGACCAGAACCTACACAGGGCTCGCCACTGTTCATGTGACTGGCACAAAAGTGACAGGCACTGGCACTCTGCCGTGCAGCTTGGCACAGCACTACTTTCATTTCTGAAGAGTTGGGTGTCTTACAAATTTAACAGTATAATTTAGGACATTCCAAAGACAGTTATAGGAAATCGTCTTCTTATTATTAGCAGTGTTTCTTTGCTAATATTTCTAAGGATTGTTCAAGAAAGCTTTTTCTAGAGTACAGTTTTTGTGCCTATCATTTTGTTCTATGAAGTAATTATTTTAGAATAAAATTCTAAGGTCATAGTTTACAATGAGAAAAGTTCCTTATTTTTAAGCTGAGTGTTTTACATTCAAATAGCTATGCCAAATTTAATTTAATATAAATATGTTCACATGAAAATATTTACCTTAGAGTTACCTTATATTCCCATTATGCCTTAATTAAGTAAATTATGTTTCAAACAACATGGTGGCTCATCAATATCTTATTTCTATACTGAGTTCCAGCGATTCCAGGAAAAAATTATAAAATTTAATTGTAGAGTTGAGTAAGATATTTATTTGTAGCATCCCTCTCGAGTTTGTTGACTGGTGTTTTGATAGAGACATAGTGATTTCCAACTGACAATCATTCCAATGACTTACATATTCTTTTGTTAGAGATCATTTTATGTGACATAGCCCCAGTTTTATCTTTCATAGCACTGGGGATACATTACCAGAATGAGGAAAGCCTTTGTTATCACTAAGAAAAGAATCAAAATAAATAAATAAATGTTTCTGTTTCTGTTGGAGATGACTCAAGCTATACTACAAGGCTATGGTAACCAAAATAGCATGATACTGGCAAAAGAACAGAGACATAAACTAATAGATAAAAGAGAACCAAGATATAAATCCATCCTAATGTCGCTATCTGACCTTTGACAAAGTGGACAATAAATACTAGAGAAAAGAACGTCTACTCAATAAACACTGCTTTAAAAACCAAAGAAAAAAGTCATTTTATCAAAAAAGACATGTGCACTCAAATGTTTATTGCAGCATAATTCACAATTGCAAAGATGTGGAACCAACCCAAGTACTTACCAAGACATGAGTGGATCAATAAAATGTAGCATATGTGTAACATGGAGTCCTACCCTGCCCTTAAAAAAAATAGTGAACTAATTAACCTTTTCTAACAAACTGAATAGAACTGGAGACCATTTTTTGTGACCATTTTTCACAAGAATGGAAAAACTACATGTACTCACTATTCTACTGGAACTAATCAGTCATCACCCACGTCACATTTGGTAGTAAAACTCAATGGAAAGCAAGCAGGTGAGAGGGGGCTGTAGGGGAGGGGTAAATTAGGGTACAAGGCACACTTATAACTTTGACTCAAACTGTACAAAAGCAATTCATGTAACCAAAACTTCTATAGCCCCATAACAATCTGGAATTTTTAAAAGTAAGTCTAAAAATAAAACAAGAGTATGAAGTAAAATTTATGCTACAAAATCCAAAATAGAAAAAATTTTCATTTCTTTCCTTTCCAACATTTCAAGGTCTATTTCCTAGGAAGTAAATAGAGACAAAATATTGTGCTAGCTACATAGAAAATGGGAAATAATTATTGCCCACTAAGATTTTGTCTAACTTTATTGAGTAAATACAGGTAAAATCTCATTTTAACAAATTTAATAATTACATCCAGATTCAATTTTGGAAATCTGGTCTACCTCTCAGCCAACAAATTACAGGAACTTCTGTGATGATGAAAAGACCATAAATTCCAGATACATACACACACATAACAGATGTGACCATATTTTGTTAACCACTGGTCAGATACCAAGGCTGGCAGGTTCGAACCCAGTTTGGACCGGCTAAACAACAATGACAACTGCAACAAAAATATAGCTGGGTGTCGTGGCGAGTGCCTGCAGTCCCAGCTAGTTGGGAGGCTGAGGCAAGAGAATCGCTTAAGCCCAAGAGTTTGAGGTTACTGTGAACTGTGACATCACGGTACTCTACCTAGGGTGGACATAGTAAAATTCTGTCTCTAAATAAATAAATAAGATTAAGTGTGCACAGATCTTGAACTTGAATCCTTTTGCTATGCTAAATATGCTCCTTTACAAATTAGGATACTGTGATACACAATGGTGTAATGATGATATATGGGCATTATAAATATAGTTTTGTTGTTTTCAGACTATGTAGGAGATTCTGGCTGGGTGGTTATAAGATACAATCAGTGCAGAGTGCCACTAGCAGAGAGGATAAATCATTCTTTGGAAAAGAAAACAACCTTGGCTCTGATAAAACAAACAAACAAATCTTTCCTTATGATGGTGTACCTGTGAAAGGAGCAGGCATTAAAGGACATAGGGCAATAGCAATTTCATCAAAGAAAACAATCCAGAAAGTGCCACAGAAGGAAGTTAGGAATGCTGAAGCTATGATTCTAATTTACATTGTCATTGGGGTAGGAGACAAACACCATCACAAATCAACCTTGGTACCACTGCCAGAGATCAAAACACAAACTGACAGTCTAACTCCAAATATGTTTATATCATTTTTATTAGCCACCACATTTTCCATTCTCACTGAAATTAGTTCACTTCCTAAATCTTTTCCATCTGACACAAGTTAAACTTTAAACCATATGCCTGAAGACTCATATAATATACCAGGAAAATAGGATCTCATGGCTCCTTTATTCTAAATAGGTAAAGTAATGATGAATATTTATACATGCCTTTAAATACACCTGATAAATCCAGCAGTACCTTGAACATTCCACTTAACAGAGGACAGCCTGAGTAAACAAAGAACACAAATCCACATGTAATATTAAGGCAAGTGCTATAATAGTTAAAAGACAGTTCTTAAAAAAAATTACATTCTAATTTTGATTATAATAATCCCTCATTAATTTTTTTAAAAAGAAACTGAACAATCATCATGAAAGTAGTAGCATACCCATAATACATAATACAGTTTGGTTCAGTAAGCAGTAACATTCAATTTACCTTCCATGGAGAAAGGAAAGTAGGAAAAAATGAACTAGTTCACTATTTATAATTTGCTAGACAACAAGAAATCAATTCTGGAAATATTTTTGGTCCATACTTTGAAATATAATAAACATACAAATGTGGATGTATACTGGAACAAGGGTGAAAATGTGGAATCTGGTAACAGAAAGGGAAAGAAAAATATAATCTAAAGCAAATACATTGTAAGAGCAGAAGAACTGGGGACCATAGAAGGAGAGGCAGAAGATTAAAGAGAATTGAATGAATCTGTCTTCCAATTACCCACTTCGGAATCATGAACTGAACCCCCTTCTGGGGCTCAGTTTCCTCCGGTATAATGATGAGGTCGAACCTGGTGGTCTCTCAGATCCCTTTGAGCTCAAATATTCTGGGAACATTGCCATTTCATGATGGACAGCTTAAACAGAATATCACTACTTTGTACTTAAGAACTGGAGCACATGTCCTTTTAATTCTTTCTAAATACCTCCTTGGTTCTAACTTTTACTGGCATCTGTGGCAGATATTAAATGGTGGTAAGGTCACATCATCTAAAAGGGATATACACTTAATCTAATACTAATTAAATATCAGGTGCTCTGTGGTAACATTCAACAAAGTAGGGGGGAAAAAAAGGAAAGGAGAAAAGAAGCCAGCAACTATGATCCCTGGCTGTCTTTCAGAGACTGGCTATGGAGGATTCACTGCATCCCTGATCCAGAGGCAAGAGCTCAAAGCATCTACTACCTGGGGCTGGGAGACCGCCCAGATGGTGCAGGAGGACGCAGGATTTGCTGTGAGTCTACAAAGCAGGTTTACTGCCTTGTGCAGAACCAAGTATGAAATTGGTCATTATCGAGGTGTTTAAATAGCCTAGAAGCAAAGATAATAAGAGGAAATAATTGCATGGCTGAGAAGGAGAAGGGACACAGCATGATGAGTGGCCAGCTGGATGTGGTCCTTTTGGTCTGATCTCCTCAACCGTCAGGCCAGCCGAGTGTGACCCAACAGTCCAGCCAACTCCCTATTCCAGAGCTCCAGTCCTTTTAGTCTAGGAGTTTCCACTTCAAATTTGTCTTTGGCTTCTTTCCCCTTAATGTGGACCTCATAACTCTCCTACAGTGTCTCAGTGTCTGAATTGACACAGTCAATGATGGAAAGTGTCTGTGGAAATCTAGTGTTTAAAGGC
This sequence comes from Arctocebus calabarensis, assembly GCA_963573935.1. Lineage (NCBI taxonomy): Eukaryota > Metazoa > Chordata > Mammalia > Primates > Lorisidae > Arctocebus > Arctocebus calabarensis. Next base: position 100,013 of record CAUYON010015542.1, read on the forward strand.
AAAATATTAGGATTGGGCAAAAAAAATTGAGTAAGCAGCAAACCAGGGATTGTGTTTGGATGTAGATGTTTATATTGAAAGTATCAGAGGACTAGATAGCTCAGAATGTTAGCCTGGAGATCAAGAATAAGAAAGTTCATGTTTTATTAAAGAAACCCAAAGAACATTTTTAAAAATTTTGTGGAAGTCTCCAAACTACGAAAGAAGCTGTGCTTTATAAGAAACAGCAGCAGAAGATAACAAGGAGACAAAATCTCCACATGAAAAGTCAATAACTAGCTGCAATAAAGGGAAAGATAAATAACAAAAAAATAATGAAACATAACAGAGAAATCAAAATTCATACTGGAGTAAGTTACTAACATGAACACGGACAGTAGGAATAGAATCAATAATCAAAGACAGAGAAGAAAACTTTCATGTACTTAATAAAAAGAGCGAGGTTTATAAAAATATTTATATGATATATCCTAGAAAAAATACTGAATCAATAGAATGAAAAAATATCCTAAAAGGATTTTTTTAACTTACTGTGGAAAATTGAAGAAATAGCCCCGATTATCCACTCCTTGTATCCATGCCCTTTGCTATATATAATATTTGTAGTTCCTTCCATTGAGGAGAGCCTATTTCCCCATTCCTGTTACTGTCCTGGTTCTGTGACTTGATTTGCTTTTGCTAAGAAAATGTGTCAAAAGTAGCTATGTACCAGTTCCTAACCTTTCCTGGAACCCTGACATTTGAACAAGCAAAACTAACCAAACCAATAAGAGTAACCAACTGGGTGAGAGAGCCCAGTTGCCCTAGTCTGGACAGTCAGAAATCAGCCAGCTCTCCAATGCCTGAAATATGAGTGATCTCAGCTAACATCATCAAAAACATCTCTCTAGTCCACATATGACCACAGAGACATGAGAGACTCCAACCAAAACCAGAAGACCACACAGACTACCTGAGGACTAACAAGCGGTAACCAAGGAATATTACTGTAAGCCATGAGTTTTAGGGTCTTTCATTACACAGCATTAGCTAACTAATTACCTAAATAGGAGCAAAAAATTATAACATGGACATGTACAAACACACACACTCTCATGCAGACACCCACACATATTCACAAAAATATTAAAAAAAAAGTTGAAATATCTGAAATGCTCTTAAAGGAAATAAGCAGAATTCTAATACCCCCACAGACAGCTGGGCAAAGAACCTCTTCAGAAAATTCATAGAAAAAAATACAAATGACTAATAGGCATCACAAACATGAAAACAATGAAGTGTCATTTTTTCCCATATTAAATTGAAAACAAAATTTTGAAACTCATAAGGCTAAACATTTCAACTGGCATCACTCACACACAATCCTGGTGAGAATGCCAACTGGCATAGCCATTCTCATAACCAATCTCCTACTATATACAGTAGAACCTCCATAGCTGACCACCTCCCTCGATTGACCACCTCCTTAAGTTGACCTTATTTTCACAGACCAGACATGCACCACATGTACGTATCAGTGCAGCAGGCCTAATTCCTTATGTTGACCACCTCTGTGTATTGACCAGTTTGTTACAGTCCCTTGAGTGGTCAACTTACAGAGGTTCTACTGTATTTATAAGGTTGAATGTGCCACTCCAAAAGCACATGTTGGAAACTTAATCCCCAATGCAACAGTTTTGAAAAGTGGGGCTAATGAGAACTGTGTAGGTCAAGAGAGGTCCACCCTGGTGAATATGTTGACACCACTTATAAAAGGGCATGGAGGCTCGGCACCTATGGTTCAATGGGCTAAGGCACCAGCCACATACACCTGAGCTGGCGGGTTTGAATCCAGCCAGGGCCCACCAAACATCAATGATGGCTGCAACCAAAAAATGGCCGGGCGTTGTGGCGGGCGCCTGTAGTCCCAGCTACTTGGGAGGCAGAGGCAAGAGACTCGCTTGAGCCCAGGAATTGGAGGTTGCTGTGAGCTGAGATGCCACAGCACCCTACCCAGGGTGACAGCTTGAGGCTCTGTCTCAAAAAATAATAAATAAATAAATATGCCATTTAAAAAAAAAAAAGAAAATGTACTTTCATTTTTCAACTTACAATGGTTTTACTGGATGTGACCCTATCTTTAAGTCAAGAAATGTACTGAATACTCATAGCTTTCCCACCACTGTAAAGTTGAAAAATCTTAGGTAGGCAATTATCTATACACAGGGAGTAGAATAGTGATTATCAGGGGAAGGGAGAGGTAGGAGGAAATGGGGAGAAGTATATCAAAGGGTACGTTATGTAAGAACAAATCTAGAGGTTTAATATACATCATGAGGACTACAGTTAACAACAGTATATTACGAACTGAAAATTTGTTAATACAGATTTTAAGTTTTCTTTTTTTTTTTTTTCTGAGACAGAGCCTCAAGCTGTCGCCCTGGGTAGAGTGTGGTAGCATCACAGCTCACAGCAACCTCCAACACTTAAGCTCAAGCGATTCTCCTGCCTCCGCCTCCCAAGTAGCTGGGTCTACAGGTGCTTGCCACAACACCAGCTATTTTTTGGTTGCAGCCTTTATTGTTGTTTGGCGGGTGGGCTGGATTTGAACCCGCCAACTCAAGTGTATGAGACAGGCTCCGAGCCAGATTTTAAGTGCTTTAACCACACAACAAAAAAGGTAACTATGGAAAATAATGGATAGGTTAATTTGCTTGACTGTAGTAATAATTTCATTACATGTATGTATATTAAAACAGCATTTTGTAGGCTTGGCGCCTGTGGTTCAAGCGGCTAAGGCGCCAGCCACGTACATCTGAGCTGATGGGTTCGAATCCAGCCAGGGCCCGCCAAACAACAATGATGGCTACAACCAAAAAAAAAAAAAAAAAAAAAAATGGCCGGTGTTGTGGCAGCTGCCTGTAGTCCCAGCTACTTGGGAGGCACAGGCAGGAGACTCGCTTGAGCCCAGGAGTTGGATGTTGCTGTGAGCTGTGATGCCACAGCACTGTACCCAGGGTGACAGCTTGAGGCTCTGTCTCAAATAAATAAATAAATAAAGATGTTTTAAAAAAAAAAAACAACAGCATTTTGTACATCTTAGATATATACAATTAAAGAAAAAAGAAAAGTCCAAGTAATCTATAAAAAAAAAAAACAAAAACTGGGCTCGGCGCCTGTGGCTCAACAGGCTAAGGCGCCAGCCACGTATACCTGAGCTGGCGGGTTGGAATCCAGCCCAGGCCCGCCAAAACAACAATGATGGCTATAACCAAAAAATGGCCCGGCATTGTGGCAGGCTCCTGTAATCCCAGCTACTTGGGAGGCAGAGGCAGGAGAATCGCTTGAGCCCAGGAGTTGGAGGTTGTTGCTGTGAGATATGATGCCATAGCACTCTACCCAGGGCAACAGCTTGAGGTTCCATCTCAAAAAAAAGAAGTTGGTGGCACCTGTGGCTCAAAGGAGTAGGGCGCTGGCCCCATATGCCAGAGGTAGCGGGTTCAAACCCATCCCCGGCCAAAAAAAACTGCAAAAAAAAAAAAAAAGAGGTCAACAATGTCACAGGATACAATGTCAATTTATCAAATTCAGTTGTATTTCAATGTTAGGTATAAACAATTAGAAATTAAAATTAGGAAATCAGTACCATACACAGTAGCACTGAAAACTATGAAATACTTAGGCTCAGTGCCTGTAGCTCAAGCGGCTAAGGTGTCAGCCACATACACCAGAGCTGGTGAGTTTGAATCCAGCCCTGGCCTACCAAACGACGACAACTACAACCAAAAAATAGTTGGGCATTGTGGTGGGCACCTGTAGTACCAGCTACTTTGGAGGCTGAGGCAAAAAAATTGCGTAAGCCTAGGAGTTGGAGGTTGCTGTGAGCTATGATGTCACTGCACTCTATATAGGGGAGCAACAACTTGAGGCTCTGTCTCAAAAAGAAAAAAACTATGAAATACTTAGGAAGGGATAAATCTAATAAAAGGTGTAAAAAAAATTGTATGCTGAACATTACAAAACAATGATGAGAAAAATGACAGAAAACCTAAATAAATGGAAAGATATATCATGTTTGCTTTTTGTTTCTTGAGATAGAGTTTCAAGCTATCATCGTGGGTAGAGTGTGGTGGCATCACAGCTCACAGAAACCTCTAACTCTTGGGCTCAAGCAATTCTCTTGCCTCAGCCTCCCCAGTAGCTGGGACTATAAGTGCCCACCATAACACCTGGCTATTCTTTTTTTTTTTTTTTTTTTTTTAATGTTTAGCAGGCTCGGGTTGGGTTCGAACTCACCAGCCCCAGAGCATGTGGCCAGAGCCCTAACCACACTGAGCTATGGGCACCCACCCACCATGTTTGCTCTTGAAATACATTGTTGGCTCGGTGCCTATGGCTCAATGGGCTAAGGCGCCAGCCACGTACACCTGAACTGGCGGGTTTGAATCCAGCCCGGCCTGCCAAACAACAATGAAGGCTACAACCAAAAAATGGCTGGGCATTATGGCAGGCGCCTGTAGTCCCAGCTACTTGGGAGGTAGAGGCAGGAGACTCACTTGAGTCCAGGAATTGTAGGTTGCTGTGAGCTGTAATGCCATAGCACTCTATCCAGGGTGATGGCTTGAGGCTCTGTATCAAAAAAAAAAAAAAAAGAAAGACATTATTGTTAAGATGCTGATCTTCTCAAAATGATCTACAGTTAGATCTCAGCCAAAATCCAAGTAGGAATTTTTTTTTTTTTTTTGAGACAAGAGTCAGTCACTTTCATCCTTGGTAGAATGCTATAGTGTCACAGCTCATAGCAACCTCAAACTCTTGGGCTCAAGTGATTCTCTTGCCTCAGACTCCCAAGTAGCTGGGACAACAGGCACCCACCACAATGCCCAGCTATTTTTAGAAACAGATTCTCAATCTTGCTCAAGCTGGTCTTGAACCTGCTAGCTCAGGAATCCACCCATTTCAGCCTCCCAGAGTGCTAGGATTACAGGCGTGAGGCACCAGGCCCAGCAGGCAATTTTTATTTTAAATAAAACCTAATAAACAGATTCTAAAATCTAAATGCAACAGTGAAGACCTTAGAATAACCAAACTACTACTTTGATTAGGAATAACTGAAGCTGGAGGATTCCCATTACCTGTTGTCAAAGCTTACTATAAGGCTACCATAATTAACACAATATGGTATTGGTGAAATGATAGCCCTACAGGTCAATGGAACAAGATAAAGTCTAGAAAAAGAGCCATGTATATAATTAATTGATTTTCAACAACGGTAATAAAGTAATTCACTAGAAAGAAATATTCTTGAACAAATGGTCCTGAAATAATTGGCCAAAATATGCAAAAAAGAACCTCAATCTATAACTCACACCATATTAAAAAATGAGCACATAGGCTCGGCGCCCATAGCACAGCGGTTACAGTGCCAGCCACATACACTGAGGCTGGTGGGTTCGAACCCAGACCAGACCTTCCAAACAACGACAACAACAACAAAAAAAAAAAAATAGCCAGACTCTGTGGCAGGCACCTGTGGTCCCAGCTACTTGGGAAGCAGAGGCAAGAGAAACGCTTAAGCCCCAGAGTTTGAGGTTGCTGAGAGGTGTGATGCCATGGACCTCTATGAGGGCGACATAGTGAGACTCTGTCTCAAAGAAAAGAAGCCATATAGACGAATTCCATATGTCAGAAGAGGTATCATCTTGAAGCTTGCCTTTCTCTATGTCAGGACATAAAGGCAAACCATTTCTATACTGTATTGTTACGTGTGATGGAAAATGGATTCTTTCTGACAATTCCAAGTATTCAGCACAATGGTTGAATAAAGAGGAAGTGCTGAAACACATTCAAAATCCAAATATTCTTCGAGGCTGAGGCACAATGATTACTTGAGCTCAGGAGTTCGAGACCAGCCTAAGCGAGAGTGAGACCCTATCTCTACTAAAAATAGATAGGTGTGGCAGGCACCTGTAGTTCCAGTTACTGGGGAGGTTGAGGCAAGAGGATCACTTGAGTCCAAGAGTTTAAGGTTGCTGTGAGATATGATGCCACAGGACTCATAAATTTTTTTTTAAAAAGCTAATGTAGGCAGGACATGGTAATCCTAGCACTCTGGGAGGCTGAGGCGGGTGGACTGCTTGAGCTCACAAGTTCAAGACCAGCCTGAGCCAGAGCTAGACCTCGACTCTAAAAGTCAGGTGTTGTGGCGGGGACCTGTAGTCCCAGCTTCTTGGGAGGCTGAGAGGCAAGAGAATTACTTAAGCCCAAGAATTTGAGATTGCTCTGACACCATAGCACTCTACCAAGAGCAATAAAGTGAGACTTTGTCTCAAGAAAAAAATAATAATAAAATAAAAGCTAACGGTATCTGTTTGCTGGTCCAGGGCTAATATCCACTATAGCTTCACAAAACCTGGTCAATTGATTACAGCAGCTGTGTACAGCAACCAATTAGATGAAATGATGAAGATGCTTGCAATTAAGTATCTGAGACTGGTCAGAGACAGGCCAATCCTCTTGTAACGGCTGTGCAAAACAATGCGCTCAAACCAGTTTCTAAGCTGGACTTAGAAACTCTCTTCATCACTGTATTCACCAGACCTTGCACCAGCTAACTACTCTTCCAGGCTTTGGACCACTTCTTGCCAAGAAAAGCTTCAATTCTCAGCAAGCTGTGGAAAATGCCTTTAACAATTCTATAATCACATACTTTCCAGGTTTGTTAACTACTCTTTTTTTTGAGACAGAGCCTCATGCTGTCGCCCTGTAAAGTGTTGTAGCATCACAGCTCACAGCAACCTCTAACTCCTGGGCTCAAGTGAGTCTCCTGCCTCTGTCTCCCAGGTAGCTGGGACTACAGGCGCCCGCCACAACGCCCGGCCATTTTTTGGTTGCAGCTGTCATTGCTGTTTGGCGGGCCTGGGCTGGATTCGAACCCACCAGCTCAGGTGTATGTGGCTGGCACCTTAGCCTATTGAGCCACAGGCGTCAAGCCTGTTAGCAACTCTTAAGATGGGAATATTGTGTCAATAGTTTAGTTGCATACTTTAATTGTACTGGTTGTTGTTTGAGATGTAATAAACTTTTTTTTTTTTCTTTTTTGAGACAGAGTCTCTGTTACCTTGGATAGAGTGCCATGGCGTTATAGCTCACAGCAACCTCAAACTCTACTCTTGGGCTCAAGCAATCTTCTTGCCTCAGCCTCCTAAGTTGCTGGGACTACAAGTGCCTGGCTATCTTTTTAGAGATGGCATCTCACTCTTGCTCAGGCTCAAACTCCTGTTCTCAGGTGATCCACCCATCTCCGCCTCCCAGAGTGCTAGGATCACAGGTGTGCACTACCATGCCCAGCTATGCTAAATTATTCTAACAACCCTATGAAACTAAGGTTCAGAGGTTTGGGTAATTATAAAGTTGGGATTTAAATCCTTGTTTGTTGGACCTAAGCTGTCATTTTCCCCTCTACGCTGTACTGTGTCCCCAAATCTATAAAGACAGAAACTAAATTTTATATTTTTGTGTTTAGCATGTAATAATGAATAATAAAAGCTAACAAGGGTGAAAAATACAACACACCCTGACAAATTCTGAGTTCCTTCATCAAGGGATCAAAAAGAAGGCTGCTTTTCAGAAGAAAATACTGGGCCAGGCAGGGTGGCTAATGCCTGTAATCCTAGTACTCTGGGAGGCTGAGGCTGGAATGGATTGCTTAACCTATCAGGAGTTTGAGACCAGCCTGAACAAGAGAGTGAGATCCCCCTCACTACTAAAATTAGAAAAAGAAAAACTAGTCAGACATTGTGGCAGATGCCTATAGTCCTAGCTACTCAGGGGGCTGAGATGAGAGAATTGCTTGAGCCCAAGAATTTGAGGTTGCTGTGAGCTATGATGACACTACAGACCTTTACCAAGGGCAGCAGTTAGGCTCTGTCTCAAGAACAAATAAATAGGGTGGTGCCTGTGGCTCAAAGGAGTAGGATGCCAGCCCTATATGCCAGAGGTGGTGGGTTCAGGCCCCCGCCAAAAACTGCAAAAAAAAAAACAAAGACAAAATTAGCCAGGCATGGCTAAACCACACCAGGTCAGGTAGAAACAAAGGAAGGAGAGGTCTTACCAGATCCTGGTAACTCTGTGTTCCTGCCAGCTGTGGTGCCTAATTGGAGATACCAGCCAATAGTCCCAGCAGCTACTTAGAAGGCTGAGGTAGGAGGAATGCTTGAGCCCAGAAGTTTGAGTCTAGCCTGGGCAAGATAGCAAGACCCTACTTCCTAAAAAACAAAATGAAACTCCTGCCTGGTGGTTGGCCAGTATAAGGAAAATGATTTTCTCATTTATATTATAGAAGGTAATTTAGAAGTACCAATAGATCTTTTTTAATATGCATATACCCTTTGATCTAGCAATTTTACCACTTAGAATTCACCTCACGGAAACATTTAAGTAGACAAAAATAGGTATAGAGATATTTATTACAAAATTCTTTTTAACAGTAAAGTTAACTGGAAAGAAAAGCCCTAAAATAATGGGGTTAATTACTTAAACTGAGAGATAGAGCATGTCATGGAAACATTTAACATAGAAATATGTCCAAGTTTTATTGGCTAAGAGTTAAGCCATGGAGAGTACATGTGCATAAAAAAGTAAAAAGAGATGGGAGTAACATCCAGTAAGAAGGTAGAATAGAAAGTCTCTGACTCCAGCTCCCTAATCCCAGAATAGGAAGATCAACTAGCAACTACCTTAGAACAGAAACATTTTTCTCAAAGCCCCAACATTTGAAAATAGCCTGAAGGCGGCACCTGTAGCTCAGTGGGTAGGGTGCTGGCCACATGCACCTAAGCTGGTGGGTTCGAACCTAGCCTGGGCCAACTAAACAATAATAACAATTGTAACAAAGAATAGTCGGGTGCTGTGGCGGGCGCCTGTAGTCCCAACTACTTGGGAGGCTGAGGTAAGATAATTGCTTAAGCCCAAGAGTTTGAGGTTGCTGTGAGCTGTGACACTACAGCACTCTACTGGGGGCAAGAAAGTGAGACTCTGTCTCAAAAAAAAAAAAAGATAGCCTGAAAACCCCAAGTGGGCCACAGACCTGAATTTACATTGAATCAGAAGAGTAAGAATAGTCAGTCCTACTTCAACCATGCCATCCCTTCTTCCTCAACATGGTACACCAACAGGGAAAAGATTTCATTGGGCTCATAGATTCTACAGGGAAAAAAAACAACTGGAGGTGTCACATAACTCCTCAACATTCTGAAATGTTTTCCAGGAAGCCCATTTTGTTCTCTCCTCTGAGAACACCTGGGGTAACAATACAGATAAACCACACCGGGTCAGGTAGAAACAAACAAAAGAGGCAGGGGTTGTTATTTACCAGTAAGCAGATCCTGGTATTTCTGCGTTCTTGCCAGCTGTGGTGCCTGATTGGAGATACCAGCCAACTTTATTTCCCACCCACAAAGTTGAGAGGCTCACCTCCAGAACCTTCATAGGAAGTCTGACCCAGCTTGAGTCCCTAGATAGCTCATCCCCAAGCCTAGCCTCAGAGACCACTCCAGTGATCTTGCTGAGACAAGGGAGAAGCATAGGAGCTAGACATGCTTGGCCCAGGAGGTCAAGGAGTAGCTCCACTCAGTCAAAAAGACTACCCCACAATCCTGTCCCTTTGGGGACACTCCCATCTCCATACATTTCAAGAAGTATAGGGGTTAGACTTACTCAGCACAGCCAAATCTCCACCTGACAGCCCCATCCCAAGAGTTCCGGAAGCAATTCCCAACCAAACATTTCTAAGGAGCACAGCCTATGCTCCTGCCTGTCTCCCCCAACCCCACATGTAGTGCATATCCTGTGCTCAACTTGATCAGAGGGAATCAGCCTGACCAGAAGACATCATAGCATCCAGCCAGCAGTTTACCTGACTTAAGAGTAAAGGCAATGAATGGCCCAACCAACTAGAGAACCCACAATAAGCTCTATCTCCCTGGGATCACCAGCTAGAAACTAGATTTACAAGCTGGACTAAATAGTGAAGGTCTGTCTCTTCAAAGAACTCCTATGAAGGTCAGAAGAGGGGCTAGCTCTTAAAATGCACAGACAACAACACAAGGACACAAAGATTATGAAGAATCAAGAAATCATGACACTTCCAAAAGAAACTAATAAAGTTCTAATAACAGACCCTACACAAACAGAAAGATCTATGAAATGACTAAGAATTTGGAATAGGCTCAGCACCTATGGCTCAAATGGGCTACGGTGCTAGCCACGTACACCTGAGCTGGCGGGTTCGAATCTAGCCCAGGCCCGCCAAACAACTTGGCAGGCGGAGGCAAGAGAGTCGCTTGAGCCCAGGAATTGGAGGTTGCTCTGAGCTGTGATGCCACAGCACTCTATCCAGGGTAACAGCTTGAGGCTCTGTCTCAAAAAAAAAAAAAAAAGAATTTGGAATAATCCTGTTAAAAAAATCAGTGAACAAGAACACACAAAGAAATGTAAGGAAATTGGGCGGCTCCTGTGGCTCAGCGAGTAGGGCGCCAGCCCCATATACCGAAGGTGGCGGGTTCAAGCCCCGGCCTCGGCCGAACTGCAAAACAAAAAAATAGCCGGGTGCTGTGGCGGGCGCCTGTAGTCCCAGCTACTCGGGAGGCTGAGGCAAGAGAATCGCTTAAGCCCAAGAGCTGGAGGTTGCTGTGAGCAGTGTGACGCCAC
>CAUYON010015543.1:0-28741 GCA_963573935.1 Arctocebus calabarensis
TGCTTTTTCTTTCTTAATAAGTCATATATACATACATCATGAACACATTTATACCTTTGTGGGATTCAATGTGTTGATTATTTGTACAAATTGGAGTGCTTACATCCTACTAATTAACATAACTTTCACCTCATTTACTTAATCACAGTGTTAAGACATTTGTGTTCTATACTTGATAGATTTGACTCGTACCCTTGCAATATGCTCCATAGGTGTAGTCCCACCATTAACCCTTCCTCTATTGAACCACCCCCCTCCCTTCACATGCCTTTCTCCTTCTCTTCTTCATCCCGGGCTATAGTTGTGGTTCATCTTTCATATGAAAGTGTGAGTGATTATAAATTGGTTTCATAGCAGTACTGAGTACATTGGATATTTTTTTTTCCATTCCTGAGATAACTTTACTAAGAAGAATATTTTCCAGCTCCATCCATGTAAACATAAAAGAGGTAAAGACTTCATCTTTTTTTAATGCTGCGTAGTATTCCATGGTAGACTTATACCACAATTTATTGATCCATTCATGGGTTGATGGGCACTTGGGCTTCTTCCAAGACTTGGCAATTATGAATTGAGCTGCAATGAATAGTCTGGTGCAAATATCTTTGTTGACAAGTGACTTTTGGTCTTTTGGATATACACCTAGTAGAGGAATTGTAGGATCAAACAGCAGGTCTACATTTAGATCCCTGAGTGTTCTCCAAACTATGTTGGTGTGGATGTGGAGAAAAGGGAACACTCTGCACTGCTGGTGGGAAAGCAACCTAGTCTTTTCTTTTTCTTATGTAACACCTAAGAGCTATAATCTTTCATCTAATTTTCTTAGCTTCAGGGAAAGAATTCTTGAGAATGGACAGTTATTTAAATGGATCACTTGGCAATGAGGGGATGGTATTTGAGCACCGGTAGGTCCTCTTACACCATCTTGCTGATGTCCTCCTCATGGAAGATCAATTTGAATCAAAAAACCTGGGGACTTTTTGGTAAGAAAGGAATTTAGAAACCCTTTTCCTCTTCCCAAGATTCAAGTTACTGAATTTTTTTAGTATGTGACCAGTCCTGATTTGGTAGCTAGAAATGAATAAGCTTCCTGGTATAATGTTGCCATGAGGTCATAAAAAGCCTAGATCAGTAGGTGGATTGGAACACTAAGTTGGGTTGTCCAAGGTGAGATGTGTTTCTGAGATCATGGACACTAGAATTATCTCAGCCTCGTTTAAGTTAGGTGTTAGCCCAGAACATCCAGGCCTACAGGTAAATCACTCAAAAGTCCAGGGAAATGTTGATTGATAACATGTTGATGGATCATGCCATAAAGGGAAGGATGTTCTTTTAGAAAATTCTCTGTGACAGGGCGGTGCCTGTGGCTCATTGAGTAGGGTGCCAGCCCCATATACCGAAGGTGTCAGGTTCGAACCCAGCCTTGGCCAAACAGCAAAACAGAAAAATAGCCGGGTGTTGTGGCGGGCACCCATAGTCCCAGCTACTCAGGAGGCTGAGGCAAGAGAATTGCTTAAGCCCAGGAGTTAGAGGTTGCTGTGAGCTGTGACTCCACAGCATTCTACTGAGGGCAATGAAGCGAGATTCTGTCTTTCCAAAAAAAAAAGAAAGAAAGAAAAAGAAAAAGAAAATTCTCTGTGATGGATGTGTTGTTTTACACCATTCCTGAATATAGGTGAGATGTATTTTCCCACATCATTCTGAGGTCTCGTCATATGACTTTGTCTTTTGGAATGTGACATTCTGTGCCATTCTACTACCAAGCAAATGGTAATAGAAGTTTGTGCTATTCAGTTCATCGTCTTGTGATGTTACCCTCTGCCATGAGCATAGAATGCTCTAAATAGGAAATGCTGCTTCCACCAGATCACAGAATGAAAACCTATAGTGTATCTGTCCTCAGCCCCAGCTAGAGTGTAACTGCAGTTGTTCAACACTTCCATGCAATGGAGAAAAAACACACTGCAGTTGTAAGCCCCTGAAATTTGGGGTGAAACTTTCAAAGTTTTTGTTACACAGTTTAATGTAGCAAAACTGAATAATACAAAAATTTGCCTCCCAATGGTAATATGAAAGAAAACAGATTTCTGTTTTCTGGAAGGTAGAACTGTAAGACATAAATTTTTGTAGTAGTTAATTTTGTGATGTGTGTAAGCAATGGGGAGATTTTTCTTTTTTATGTGTCTTACTTTGGATATATTTCATGAGAAAATATTAGATGAAAGAAGTTGCTATTTTTGAGAAATATTTGTTAATGAAACAATCTTCCAGGAGAGGGCATCAATATTGTTTCCCTTTTGATTACTCATAACAAACTCTGAAAGATAGCGTTTAAAGCCTTCTTTAAAAGTTTGCATATTAATACAGACAGTTGAAAATACAATATAATGAATCTCCATATACACTTTACGTACGTTCAAAGATTATTAATTTTCTACCATGATTTCTTTGATTGGAATATACGAATATTCTTGTTGCAGTTTACTACCTGATATTAAGCCATGTCCATCTATCTGTCTATCTATGTCCTATCCTATCTTTTGAGTTTTCTAGACATTTCTAAAGTATGTCACAGGCATTTTATCTTTTAACATGTAAATATTTCAGTACGTCTTTCTAACAGGTATGAACTTAAGTACATTCCATATCTCAGTCATTGCAGTAAAATCTGAGGATACAAAAATCAGTCATCAGACTTTGGTTTCAAAGAATCTAAATTTTGGTAGATAAGCACACTTGCATGTATTAAGTTACAAATATGGTAATTGCTTCATGGTAAGGGTATTACATGGAATATAATAATGGAAACAGAAGTCAGATAATCTAGCTGTGTCAAGGAAGAGTCAAGGAAAGTGCCAGAATGGAAAAGGCATTTGGAATTGGTCTTAAAAGATGAATAGCAATTTGCTAAGTAGAAAAAAAAAATAAAGATATCTTCCCATCACAAGAGAGACTAGGAATTCACAAAACAGCATGGGAGTTTTCAAAAATGGGCATGTATTCTGTGGTACTTTTTTTTTTTTTATAATTTTATTGAATCATAATTCTGTACATTGGTGCAATCATAGGGCACGATTCATATACATTCAGAAATGTTTTGATCGTACTGTTAAAGATATCCTTCGTGGCATTTTCTTGATAACTATATAAAGACATTGATACTCTACATTTAATAAGTTTCCCCAGTACCCTGCTAAGATGCACCGTAGGTGTGATCCCACTAATTGCCCTCCCTCCACCCATACTCCCCCCTCCCCTCCCCTCCCCTTCCCCTGTATTCCTATGCTATAATTGGGTTTTAGCCTTCATATGAACGCTATAAATTAGCTTCATATTAGGGCTGAGTACATTGGATACTTTTTCTTCCATTCTTGAGATACTTTGCTAAGAAGAACATGCTCCAGCTCCATCCATGTAAACACAAAAGAGGTAAGGAGATATTTTATCCTCAAAACAAAATATGGTATTATAAAAAAAAGTTAGAGAATAAGAAAAAGTTATCAGAAATTAAATAAGAAAATAAGTTAGCTGAGATTAAAATTGTTACAGAAGAATTGGAGATAAAGTCAAAGAACAAATGAAAAGACAAAATATAAAAATAAGAGGGAAACAGTAATCATAGGATTAATCCAGGAAGCCTACACTTGATAATTAGAAGTTCTATAAAGTGACAACAGAGGAAACTGAAAGAAATTATCAAGAAATAACGTTAGAAAACTTTTCAGATTAGAAGGATATGGTATCTAAGCTATGAGTGCCTATTTATCACAAGAAAAAAATAAATCTTAAGAAGATCCTCACCAAGGCAGTTCGATTTAGAACACGGAGGATAAAGATTAGATTATGAAAGTGTCCAGAAAGACCAAAAGACTAAGCTATGTCACAAATTAAGAAATAAAAATCATAATGGCATTATCTTCTCAATAGCAACACTGAAATCCAGGAAAGAATGAAGCGATGGCTTCAAATTTTCAAGGAAAAGTTATTTCAACATAGAATTTTATATCTAGACAAACCCTGTAAAGTTAGAAAACAGGATAAAGATATTTTCAGATAAACATGAATTCCAAATGTTTACCTTCCTTGAACTTACTCTCAGGGGCTACCAGACGATACTTAATGCCAAAAATGAGGGAATAACCCAAAAAGTATTAAAACTATACCAAGAAAAATGATATCCAACATGGGAGAAGCAAGATAATTTCCCAGGGTGATAAATAAAAGGAAAACCTAGATTTTTTTAAATAACCAATTACAAACTATTAAGCATAAAAATAATTTAAAGCGTTCTTTATGTCACCTCAATATATGTACTAATTTTAACTCTTACCAGAACTAAAGATAGATTCCCATTAGGAAAACAATCACTTTATCTCTGAAAGTGTTAGATTGTATTTGCAAGGTAATTGGGGGTTCTCATGTGCAGTGGGAACAATTCTAAATTGATCTCCATGGACTCCCTCTGGTGTACACATCTTCTATAATCCTTTCCCCTTGAGTGTAGATAAGACTTGTGAATATGATGAGATTTCACTCTTGTGATTATTTTATGTGACAAAAAAGAAGGAATTTTATAAATGTAACTCAGGTACTTAACCTTGAGTTAATCGGGAGAGTTTTTTTGGGGGGGGGTCTGATCTAATCAAATAAGCCATTTAGAATACTTTCCAGGCATTCCTAAAAAAGAGATTAAAAGCTAAACATACAGTCTCCTCTATTCCATAAAGAAAACAACAATACTGTGAACTTGTCTATTAAGAAAACCACATAGCAAAAACCTGGGGATAATCTCTATCAACTGAGAGCTGTTCCTTACCCATAGCCAGAAAGAAAACTGGGACTCCAGTCCTACAGCTATAAGGAATTGAACTCTACCAACAACCAGAGAGGTAACAAGAGGATGCCAAGCTTCATATGAGATTGCAGCCCCAACTCATCATCTGCTGAGGCTCTGAGCAAAGGATTCATTTAAACTATATCCAGACTCTTGACTCACAGAAAAGCTGAGAGAGGAAATATATGTTGTTTTAAACTCCTGAGTTTAGTATGATTCATTAACTCAGCAATTTATCATCTTATTTATCATCTCAGTTGACTGAGCTGGGAGTTGGCTGAGCATCAAGAGGTTTCTCTGCCTTAAAATCTAGGGATAAAAACATCTAAGCCAAATCCTCTTTCTGCTATAATCATCATCTTGACCCTCTGTGCTCCTATGTTATAGAACGTAAAAATTAAAAGAATCCACATCTATCAGTTTGAGTCATCCCACAGTTTGCACACCACTTGTTTCATTCAACTCATTGAGTGCTTTATTGATTCTGAATTTCTTTCATATTTTCCCATGCCAAGGTAACCTATATGTCTATTTTTTATGCAACAAAATAGTGTCTGACTGAATATTGGATAGTTTTCACAGTTTATATTGCCTCATGGTCATTCTGAGAGAGGATACCCAGGAAAAGTGAGGTCTGAGAGAAAAGAGGTCTTCTCATGGAGGCCCCAAGAACATACCTGCAAAGTCCTCCCTGTGGTGACTCAGCTCGTAGGAATTTGTAGAAACTTAACTTCCTGGGACCTGGAAGCTAATGCTTCTGTAAAAATTCTGGTCTGTAAAAGCTGAGCCTTCCTTCTCTAGATTGATTCAAACTGATCAATGAGAAAGGTATCTGTAGAAGGGAAAAGACAGAGTCAGTTGGGGAGTGTGGCCATTTTGAACTTTAGTCTGCCATGGCTCTGCCAGCTGGAATAAAGTCCTTCCTCCACACGTTGGGGTTCAGGTGTTCTTTCTCTCCACAACATATTCACTAAGAAGAGTAGAATAATTTAAAGTTATAAGACGGGGGGCGGGGGAGGGCAGTGTGTGTGTGTGTGTGTAACTAGTGGTGTCAAACTCAGAGAAGATCCAAGATGGTGGAATCCAGAGACAAGGTGGAAGGATCAACATTAAATTGCAGCAATGGGTATGACTTCCTCTGAGACGGAAGGGAAGTAAGCAGATAAATGAATGTTGTGGGGACCTACTACAAAGTCAAGAAGGTTCTTGTTGAAAGATCTCTAACTTCTCTTTTAAGTTGGAGACTGCCTTATTTGCTCGGAATACTGGAATCTCAAAGAAAATGACAAATGCCTTTTTGAGGAAATTATAGAAAACACTAACTGGAAATATATAGAAAGAATAAGAGACAGCAGAAAGGGTGTAGTAAAATACTAGGGTACGTGGTGGATCATTGTTTAGCTTCTATATATATATATGACCTGGGGACCTGCTTTGTTAAACTGTGAATGTGGGCAGAGAGGACAGTATGCCAGTTTTTGTTCTTAGTCTTCAAGAGACTACATATTTCTATTCAGCATCTCTGGGAGTTTCTGACCTCTACCGGAAGAAGAACATGCCTCAGGCAGTTCTTGCTCTTTCACCCTAGGCCTCAAAAGAAGAAATTGGAGATGAACCAAAGCCTGGAGCCAAGCCGGGCCACCTACAGAACTGTCCAAACTGACCGATGCAAGTATCAACAGTGAACTCACATTAACACCCAGGAGACCTGTGTGAATTTTGCCTGGCAAGGGTCAATAATTCAGTGAAATAGAAGCAGAGAGGTACATAGTTGAGTTGGTCCAGGGGCAGAGTTTTGCTATGGAGAATCTGAAAGAAAAATTTTAATTGGGGGTCTCAGCAAAGAGCCTTTGAAAGGATAAATGTTTGGGTCTTGGCTGAATCGAAAAGGAAGTGAAAGCAGAAGTGAATCATAGGTTAAGAATGGGTGGAGGGAGGGCAATTGGTGGGATCACACCTACGGTGCATCTTAGAAGGGTACAGGTGAAACTTACTAAATGCAGAATAGTAATGTCTACATATAGTGATTAAGAAAATGCCATGAAGATAGCCTAAAATATTTCAGATTGTATGTGAAGTCAGCACATTGTGCCCTATGATTGCACTAATCTACACAATTATAATTTAATAAAAATTTTTTTAAAAAGAAAGAAAAGAGAGCTCCACACCAAGCTGTTTTTACTTCAAAAGAAATTCTCATTCATTAGAAAGCCGACAGAATTCATTAATTTCCAATTTCTTTATTGATTCTCACATTTCTTTATTTTCTTCTTTTCAATCTTTATTTTCTCAGCTCCAGCATTTATTGGCTATTTAACATTAAGACATAAAGAGGAGAATCGTCCTTGAACTTGCGGTGTAGACCAGGTAATAGACAAATGAAAAAGCAACTGTTTTCTAATGATTGTGGGTTAGTGCATTTTCAACAAATAACCACATGATAGCTGATTCTCCACATGCTCTTGTATGATAGGACCCTGCTACACTCCATAAATAAGTTCAGTCTATGACCCTCTTCTTGATTCTCTGTGGATTTTTGACTGCTTTGAAAAATAAATTATGATGGAAATGTTATGGGACTTGGAACACTGTACCTCCTGACATTCCCTCTCAGAACGGCCCATCTTGGAACTTAGCCACCAAGTTACGAAAACTTAAGAGGTTACATGGAGGGGTTCTGGATAACTATCCAAGGACAACCCAGCTTTTAAGTTGATTACAGCTCAAGAGCCAGTCATGTAACTGAAGAAGTCTGCAAAGGTTTCCAGCCCCTCAGACATTGTAATCTTCTCAGCAAGGTCCCAGGCATTGTGGAGCAGACCAAACCATTTATCTGTACCCTGACTAAATTCCTGTCCTGCAGAATTCACAAGCATAATTAGATGGTGATTGTTTCATGCTACTAAGTTTGGGGTGGGTTTTTGCAGACTAAAGTAATGTGATATTTGCTAGCATAAAGTTTGTGCAGAGCACTTGAACAGAAATTGAGATGACAATGGATCACTCTAACTGGAAGAATACATATGATAATCCAGGGAGACTTAGAGAGTGAAAGAGATACGGAAAGATCTCAGAAAACACCAAAACCATACGAAGCACTTAGTAAGTATATTTTATCACCACTCTATTAGAGACCACTGTAAAAAATTACTGTAAACTTGGTGTTAAAACAGCAGAAATGTATTCTCTTATAACTCTGGAGACTAGAAGTCTGATATTAGTATCACTGACTTAAAATCAAGGTGTAGTAGAGCCACACTTGCTCCTTTTAGCTCCTGTGGCTGCTGGTAATCCTTGGCTGTGGCTGTCCATCAAGGGTCAAGGCCAGCATCTTCACTTGACCTGTTCCTCTGTTGTTTGTTATCAGCTCTTCCTCTTCTGCCCTCTTATAGGAATATATGTAATTGCATTTAGAGCCCACCCTGATATTTCAGGATAATCTCCCCATCTCAAGATCCTTAATCACATCTACAAATATCCTATTTTCATACAAGGTAACATTGACAAGTTCCAGTAATTAGAACCTGACATCTTTGGGAACCATTATTCAATCAACCACAACTATTTTTAGGGTGAAATTTCTTCATTCTGAGAACCTCTTTAAAAAGTTCAATATCAACCATCTAATTCAACATTTAGTTAGTCTTTTCTAATTAACCAAAAATTAAAAGGCATTTTTTTTGTTAGTGAATATGTGTTTCCTTCAGCTAAAGTTTTATGCTCCAGTAACTCAAGTATCCCCAATATGCGCTTCAACTTTCAGCAAATGATAGGATTGTAAAGCAAGATTAAGGTTACCCTGATTGCAATTAGTTGGAAGAAATACAAGAAGATATATATTTTTACCTCATTATTCAATATGTCATTCCATGTTTGAAAATGGAATCGGGTATTCTAAATTTTTATAGTGGAATAATGCCTCAAGCACAAAATGCCTAAAATTAGCCAGAACTAAAATTCTGCAAAATATTTTATTAGGGTGGATATTATGCCCATATCTGTATTTGTTTTACTAATACTGCTCTTGTTACTACTACTGCTACTGTTTTAAATAACTATTCTACACTAAGATTTAAGAAGTTTTGGCAAAAAGTGGAGTCCTACTTTGTGATTAGAGTCAGGTAGTATGTACCACGCAAGATTCACAAAGCTGATCCGTCTTTGGAAGCCATCTCACATAAGTACTGTCTCCACTCTTGACATTGCTTCTAGAGCTGTAACCACTCCATGAAGTAAAAAGTAATCAATGGTTTTATGGCTCCTAAGCTTGGAAAAATCACCTAATACTTTAATTTGGATAAATATAAGGCAGAGTGTCTAAAATGGAACTTGCCTTAGTGATTGAAAGAAGGAGGTGCTAGGGAAAAATATAAACACCAAATGTGTAGGAATTCTATCATGCTTCTTTATATTTCTAGGGTTTCTTATAACTTCATCTATGATGGGGTTCAATTCTCGCCAAATAAAGAATAAACTTTAAATTTCAAGGACCTTCCTTTTTCTCATTCTGTTTCCCAACAACATAGATTTATGTTTCTTCTAAGAGTCTTACCAATTTTGTAGGGAATAATGTGTGCTCCACTGAAAAATCATGTAATTCTATAACTTACTCTTCTGCATTATCAGATTCTGATTCAATGGGAGCTATTTTACAACTTTTCTAGTTGTAAATAACTGATAGCAATACAAAATCATTTTTGTCTATACACAGGCAAATAAATTATGTTCAATATATGCAAGACAACTAAAATCAATCACTGTACAACCTGTGACAATTAATGAAAGAGATAATTGAAAAATACCATTATAAATTACTGAGCCTGAATGAGACTATGGACTACCTGGTATTTAACTTAGGGCTATTCTCATTCACCTTCATTTCCTAAGTCAGTACCAGGGTAACCAGAAGTAGACAACATTACAGAAAATGGAGAACTCCTTTTTTTTTTTTTACTTTTATTAAAACCCTTATCCCCCCAAAATAGTCAATATTCAGTCTGAAATTGCAGTTACCTTGAAAAGCTGTATTCTCAGTATGTGTTAGCTATTTGATTTGACTAAGAAATTAATATAACAGGGTGGGAAAAGGCGTACCCCTAGAGTATTACCAAAACAATAGAAAACTTCTGGCAGAAGCTGCTGAAGGTTATAATTTCAACTATGGCAAATAAGAACATGGCCAGGAATTTTTAAGAAAATGACATTGAACTGAACTTTGAAAAGCTCCAACATAGTCATTGCATTCCCAAGGCTGCCTGCTTGACCAGGAAATATGTGGAAAAGAAGAAAGTGCCAGTCACATACCTGAAGCTGTTGTTGAGTCTCCATCCCACACAACAGGAACTGAAAACTCTGTCTTGTAAACTGCATACAGTTTGAAGGAATCTCTTTTCACACAGATTTCTGTGCCAAAGTAAAAGACATACATGGAAAGTATTTAAGAAAAATGTCTGACCACTCAGAGGTTGCACTAACTCCTAAGTCATCCTGGTTCAGGTGTGGCTTTTAGGAAGTAAAGATTAAAAACAAAACCAAGAATTTTTGTTTTTAAACTAGCAGAGAACTCAGTTGCCATATACTCCTGGGAATATACACAATTAGTCCAGAAATCTCACTAAATAACAAGAAAAATCTGATGCCAGATTACATAAAAATGTTCAATTTTCAACAAACTAAATTAGGAGACATGCAAAAAATAAATTAAATAGCAAAATATGCCATATACAAAGGGGATAATAGAAGTCAAAATCAAATGTCCTTGAGAGAGCCCAGACTTTGGTCTAACACTTTTAGTCAGCTATTCCAAAATGTTTAAGAACTAGAGGAAGTCCTGCCTATAGCAACAATATCTTACCAAATAGGGAATATTGGCTGGAATTGAGGTAAAAGTTATAAAAAGGAACAAAATATAAATTGGAAGTAAGGAAACTAAAACAGAAAATTCCCTACAGTGGCTCAAAAATAGATGTGTGCTGGCAGGAGAAAGAATCAGCAAACTTTAAGACAGGCAAATAGAAATTTCTAGTATAAAAAAAGAAAAAGAAGAGACTGATAAAAAAATATTAAAAACTATGTGACCTATGGCAGACCTTCAGCATTCCAACATTCATGTGAAGGGGGTCCCAGAAAGAAAAGAAAGAGAGAACAGAATATATGAGTAGAAAAATACTTGAAGAAATAATAGCCCAAAACTTACCAAATTTGATAAAAAAAAAATATGAATCTACACATCCAAGATGCTCAATGACCCCACAATAAAGTTAAAGAAATCCACACCTAGACACATCATCATAAAACTGATAAAAGTCAAAGGCAAGGAGAAAATCTTAAAAGCAGTAAGAGAAAAATGAGTAGCTTTCCTTCAGAAACCACGGAGCCTGGAAGAGAGGGGGATAACATCTTCAAAGTTTGGTTTGGTATTTTTGTTTGTTTGTTTCTTTTGAGACGAAGTCTCACTTTGTTGCCTTGGGTAGAGTGCCCTGACAGCATGCTCAAACTCTTGGGCTCAAGCAATCCTCTTGCCTCAGTCACCTGAGTACCTGAGACCACAAGCTCCTGCCACAACACCCTGTTAATTTTAGAGACAGGGTCTCACTCTTGCTCAGGTAGGTCTGGGACTCTAAGCTCAGTCAATCGACCTAGGCCTGCCAGTGTGCTGGGATTATAGGCGTGAGCCCCCGTGCCTGTCCCCCATCTTCAAAGTATTGAAGGAAAAATATTATTAACCAGGAATTCTGCATTCAGTTAAATTCCCCGAAAATAAAGGAAAAATTAAATCATTTCTGGATAAACAAAAATTTAGGAGAATATTGCCAGCAGTCCTACCCTACAAGAAATACTAAAGTCAGCCCTTAAATCTGACATAAAAGACACTAAAGGTAAGTGAATTCGCTTAAAGAAATGAACACCGATAAAGGTAATTGTAGCAATATTATGAAAAACAATATAGATTATATAGATTTTTGTTTGCAATTTTCTTGTTCTGTTTAAAAAGACAGCTGCATAAACAATATTATAAAACTGTGTTGATAGACTTATATAATCCAGAGATGTCATTTGTAGGTGAAAATACTACCAAGAAAACAAAAGATACTTAGAAGGAAAGTGTTTGTATTTTATTAAAATAAAATTGATATTAATCAAAACTAGATTGTTTCAAGTTCAGGTCCTAGTTGTAATTCCCAAAGCAGTCACTAAAAATATTATTTAAAACAAATGTAGTAAAAGAAATAATAAGGGAATTACAAATGTTCAGTAGGAAATATCTATTGATGAACAGAAAAGATATAAGACATGTAAAAAATGTAGCAAACCTGTAGAAAATGGTAAAATGGCAGACTTAAAACTTACCTGATAGTTAAAAACATTAAATGTGAATTGATTAAACATCCCATTTCAAAAGGCAGAGATCAGAGGAAAAGATTAAAAAGAAATCATAATACAGCTAAATGCTGTCTAAAAGTTACACATTTTCAATTGAAAATTCAAATAAGCACTTGCTATGCTATCTGTCTGTGTGAAGCATGGTCTTCTTTTCCAAGCTCTGGGCTGAATCTACACTGACAAAGAATTCGATGAACTATGTTTTCAATTTGGTTTTGAATTTGATGAAATTACTTCTGAATAGGAAATAATCACTAAGGAACACGGTATATAAAAGCACAGGGGGCTTCCAATGTCATTCTTTTCAAAATTGATGTCCCTGCCAACAGATACTATCACTTGTACCTGGAAGGACTGGTTTGAAAACTTCAGGTATTCAAAGAAAGGATAAAGGACCAGTATATAAACACCTAATGCCTAATGGAAAAATCCAGAAATTGATTATCACAGAAGAGACAGCTATAGTATGCCCTTTTGCTGTGGTAGTGCTTCTCTGAAATGTAAAATTTACTAAAGGTCAATGACAGCTTCATTTAACCTCAAGAGAAATTACATCACAATATTTGCAGGAAGAGAGTACTGGTTGCTATTGGCACCCATGATTTGGACACTTCATCGAGCCCATTTACTTACACCATGAAGCACCCTTCAGGTATCAAATTCAGGCCTCTAAATAAGGGTAAGTAGTATACACCCTGTGAGCTGATGTGAATATACAAGACTGACAACCACCTTAAACATTACTTGCATATCATTGAAAATAAATCCTTGTACCCAGTTATCTATGATAGCAATGTGTCATCCTTTCAATGCTTCCAATCATCAATGGGAATCATTCCAAAATACCAATAAATATTAGAAATGTATTTACTGAATGCACAGGAACTGCCTTTACTAAGGCAAAAATAGTTCTTGATATTATTGTCACCATATTCAGTGAATATTCTGAGAATCAATTTACAGTCCAAGAAGATGAGGTAGTTTTTCCTACTAGAAAATCATGTGCCTTTCCAGAGATAGCTTGCCAAAGGAGATAAAGAGAGCTTATCTAATTAACAAAAAAGTTGGAATCAGAGAAACTCCAGAAAATCTTGCTAAGCTTCTAACCAGGATGTCTTTAAAGTCAGAAATCATACATGGTGAAAACCAGATTGAGATTGAAATCTGTCTGACCACAGCTGACATTATCTATGCATGTGATATTGTAGAAGATGCAGCTATTCCTTAAGGATAAACAACATTCAAATGACTCTCCTACAGACATATATAATAGTTAATCAATTTCCTCTTAATAAGCTCACTGAACTCAGTCATGACATGGAAGCCACCGGTTTCAACCGAAGCACTTACCTTTGCTCTGTGCTCCCAAGGAGACATTGCTGATAAACTTGATTTGGATATCTATGCACCAAAGACAATTCACACAAGTAATCCTAAAACAGATGAGTGTCAGGTGGCATGCCCTACCCTTCTCCCTGGCCTCCTAAAGACCATAGCAACAAATTAGAAATGCCCCTTCCTCTGAAACTGTTTGAAATCTCTAACATTGTAGTAAAAGATTCTAGCAAAGGTGTAGGTGCAAAAAATTGCTAGCATCTCTGTGCTATTTATTACAACATGAATCCTGGGTTTGAGATAATCCATGGGCTTCTGGAAAGAATTATGCAGCTGCTTGATGGGTGTCCTGATGAAGAAAAAGAGGATATGTGATCAAGGCAGCAGAAGTCCCTATTTTCCTTCCTGGGTGATGTACTGAGATCTTTGCCAGGGGTCAAAGCATCTGGAAGCTTGGGGTCCTGTATCCTGATGTTATCTCCAAATTTGAGCTGACCATGCTCTGCTCCTTTCTGGAAATCAATATTGAGCACTTTTTGTGAAGATGGACCTCTGTGGTGTGATTCTCTTCCCAAAAGTCACTTTCTCCTTCCCTGGTGTCCTCTACAATGAACATCCATTTGTGCTTTAATATTTAACAAAGTATAATAGAAAAAAAAACACAAGTAAATTGAAAATAAAGCATGTAAAAAGAAATGAAGCAAGTAATAACCAAATGAGAGCTGGACTGGCTATACAAATATCAAAAGAAAATAGAGCTTAAAATAAAAATATGTTATTAGACATTTTATAATAAATGGCCAATTATCAAGAATACAATTATAAATAATTATGTATATAACAACATTGCCCCAAAATACATAAAGTTACTGAATTTAAGGCAAAATAGACAATTCAAAATGATATAATCTAGTGAGAGGCTTATAAATTTTGTTCATCTTTTCAAGAACCAACTTTTTGTTACATTTATCTTTTGTATTGTCTTTTAAAAGCCAAAAACTCCACCAAACAACTCCTAAAATAGAGAAATAATTTCAGCAAAGTCTCAGGTTATAAAATCAATGCACGTAAATCAGTAGCATTCATATTCACAAATAACAGTCAAGTTGAGCATCGAATCAAAGACTAAATGCCATTCATGATAGCTAATAATAGTTACAAAAATAAATAAAGAAAGAAAATACCAGGGAGTATACTTAACCAAGGAGAAAGGTCTCTACAAAAATAACTATGAAACACTGAGGAAAGAAATCACAGGTGACACAAAAAATGGAAAAGCATATTACACTCATGGATCTGTATAATCAACATTGTTCAAATGTGCATAATTCCTAAAATGATTTATAGAGCGAATGCAATCTCCATAAAAATACTTATGTCATATTTCACAGATTTAGAAAAACTAATTCTATACTTCAGTTGGAAGCAGAAAAGAGCCCAAATAGCCAAAGCTAACTTAAGCAAAAAACAAAACAAAACAAAACAAATAAACAAACAAGGAGAAAAACAAGTCTGAAGACAATTAAAGCTTTTGTCTTAAATATAAAACTTCAAACTACACTACAAGGCTATAGTAATCAAAACAGCATGATATTGGCACAAAAATAGAGACATAACCAATGGAATAAAACATAGGACCCAGATATAAAACCACTCACATACAGCCCACTGACTTTTGATAAAGTAGACAACAATATACACTTGAAAAAGAAAACCTATTCAATAATGAACGGTGCTGGGAAAATTGGACAGCCGCATGCAGAAAAATGAAAAAGGATCCACATCTTTTACCAGTCACAAAAGTTAATTAAAGATAAGTAAAAAGACTTACATGTAAGTCATGAAACTACAAGGATTCCCGAAGAAAATAATTGAAAAAACTCTTCTAAACATTAGCTTAGACAAAGAGTTTATGAAGAAGACCCCAATGGCAATCACAGCAACAACAAATCTAAGTAAATGGGACTTGATTAAATTAAAAAGCTTCTGTACAGCTAAGAGAAATAATCAGCAGAGCAAATAGGCAACCTACAGAATGGAAGAAAGTATTTTCAAGCTATACATCCAATAAAGGGCTAATAACCAGAATTTACAAAGAACTCAAGCAAATTCAGAAGAAAAAAAACACAAGCAACCCCATTAAAAAGTAATGAAAGAGGCTTGGCGCCTGTGGCTCAATGAGCTAAGGCACCAGTCACGTACACCTGAGCTGACAAGTTCGAAACCAGCCCAAACAACAATCACGGCTGCAACCAAAAAGTGGCCAGGCATTGTGGCGGGTACCTGTGGTTCCAGCTACTTGGGAGGTAGAGTAAGAAGACTCGCTTAAGCCCAGGAATTGGAGGTTGCTGTGAGCTGTGATGCCTTGGAACTCTATCCATGGTGACAGTTTGAGGCTCTGTCTCCAAATAAATAAATAAATAAAAATTAAAAATAATGAAAGACATGAATGGAAGCTTTTCAAAAGAAGAGAGACAAATAGCCAATAAATACTATGTAAGAAAATGTTCAATGTCACTAATCATCAGGAAAATGAAAATGAAAACTACAGTGAGATATCTCTTTACTCCAGTTAGAATGGCTTTTATTAGAAAGTCCAAAAATAACAGATTCTGGCATGGACACAGAGAGAAAGGAACACTTATACTCTATTGGTGAAACCACAGATTAGTATAACCTCTATAGAAAATAGCGCAGAGATTCCTCAAAGAACTGAAAGTAAACCTACCATTTGATCCAGCAATCCCACTACTGGGTATTTAACCAAAGGAAAAGAAGTCATTTTACCAGAAAGATACCTGAACTTTAACATTTATTGCAGCACAATGTGAAATTACATATATCAACTCATGAGTGGATTAACAAAATGTGGTCTATGTACTCCATGGAGCACTACTCAGTCGTGGAAAAGGATGAATTAATGTCTTTGGCAGGAACTTGGATGGAACGTCAAACCATCCAATTAAAGTATCTAAAGAATGGAAAAACAAACACCACATATAGTCACTACTAAACTGGAAGAAACTGATGGACAAATGTGCAAAGAGGGACGTAAAATTAAAACTCAGTGGAAATCAAGCAGCAGGAAGAGGGAAGGAGGACATGGGCAAAAATCCACCTAAATAGGTACAATGAACACTATTTGGATGATGGGTACACTTGTAACCCTGACTCAACCATTACAAAAGCAACCTGTGTAGCCCAAAACATTCGGACCCCATATTTTGAAATAACACATGAAAAATAACTTTTTTTAAAAAATCATCAAAGGATTTGACTATAGCCCTTCTCCAAATAAGAAATATAAATGAGCAATAATCACATGAAAAATTCTCTGCCATTAATCACTAGGAAAATGCAAATAAAAACCAACAAGATATGATTTCACACTCATCAAAATGGTTAAAAGTACAGACATTAACAAGGGTCAATGGGGATGAGGAAAAACTGAAACTCTCATAAATTGTTTTGTGAGCATGTAAATCAGTGCAGGTATTTTGGAAAAGAGTCTGGAAGTTCCTCAAAATGTTAACCCTGGAGTTTTCACAGGACACATCAGTCCCCATCCTGGAGGCACCCAAGAGAAGTACAGATAGGTATGTGTCAACACAAACACTCATGTGGATGTACATTGCCTATTATTTATAATAGCCAAAAAGTAGAAACAACCTAAACTTCTATCAACTGGTAAATGTATAAACAAAACATGTCATATCCCTACAACCTAATAATATTTAGCAATAAAAAAGAACAAAATATTGATACATTCTTCAAATGAATGAATCTTAAATGCATTATACTAAGTGAAAAAAGTCAGTTACCGAAGACCACATATTATATAATTTCCTTTATTTGAAATGTCCTGAACAAGCAAATCTATGGTAACAGAAAGTAGAATAGAGGTTGCCTGGGGCTGAAGTGATGAGCTGGGAAACAGGAATGGGGAGTGACTGCTAAAGGCTATGGATTGGGGTTTCTTCCACAAGTTTTGGGAATGTCCTAAAATTAGATGTGGGGATGGCTGCACAATTCTGAACATACTGAAAACAGCTAAACTGTAAAACAAACAAACAAGTTTAGTTTGAAGTAATTATCAGCAAAAATAATGACAAAGGCTTGTAGAAACTCAGGCCAATACCATAAAATTTTAAGCATCTTGAGGAAAGGCAAATACCAGATTTCAGGGCTTGAAGAATGAAATAATTTATTACAGATCCAAACTCACAGATAAATCTAAAATTGCCAAGTAAATTTAACTTGATGATTCCAGCTCTCTTGATCTGGTAAGATCCTCCCGAGATCATTCATACCTCTGCCACATAAAATCAAGCCCAGATAAGCAGGTTATTTCCAGTGCCACATTTAAAGCCACATGAGAAACAATTTCACAAATTCTTTCAGGTAATAGTTACTTGATCCTAAGTCAGATACTGAGTGACAGGGGCCTTTATAATCATGACATTGAGCACTCTGATTAGTAGTTCTTGGTAAGACATGATAATAGGCAACAGAGGAAAAAGGATGGCTGAATTTCCCCAGAGGAAACCTGGCAGGGACAGTGCAGGAGACTCAGAAGCAAAGCCAAGAGCAGGCAAATAAAATGACTGGGGCAAGGGATGGCTAGACTAGAATAGTGACAGAAGAAGAAAGGGCTGAGGAACTTGATGGGCTGAAAGTTTAAAGAAGGGAGAGGAATAAATAGGGGAAAAAATCAGGAAAAACAGAAGAACAAAGAGGTTTGGGAGCATTTTCTTTCTTTCTTACACCCATCATTTTGTCTCCCAAACATTGCTAAATCTGAACCAAAGTAAAACATTTTAGAGCTGCCATTTACCGTTTGTTCAACCAGAATAAGGAATGAATGTATGTGTTTCCCCCTCCCCTATTCCTTTATTAAAGCCCTGCTGTGGCAGCACCACATACTGGGAGGTGGTGCTCTTAAAAGGTAAATAGCTCAAAGAGGGTGGAGCCCTTACAATGGGATTATGTTCACATAACAAGAGGAAGAGTCCAACTACTCTCTGTCTCTACTCTCCATCACAGGAGGGTATAAGAAAACATCTTATCACCATTTGCAAACCAGGAAGCAGGCCCTGGCCAGACAACGGATCTCCAGGCACCTTAACCTTGAACTGCCCAGCCTCCAGAACATTGGGGAGTAAGTGTTTGTTATTTAAGCCACCAAAGCTATATCTATAAGTGGTATAGACAAATATAGACAGACCCGTGTCTACTGTATATTTTGTTATAACAGCCCCAGCCCAAACTAAGATGGGATGCTTTAGAATGAAATACCTGAAAACAACGTAACCTAAAAATTTGTACCCTCTTATTAATTTGAAATTAAAAAAATAAAAAAGAGTGAAATACTTAAAATTATGGGAAATATATAGAAAAATTGGGTTAGTGATAAGAGATGTACAATCTTCTGTAATCCTGGAATAGCAGAGATAAATTTCTTGCAATTTTTCTCATGAATTAGCTAAAAAATAAACATAGGTTGTTTTCTTTTACCCGATTTATAATTAATATTGGTAGTAAAAATGGCACAAAAAAAACAAAACTTGCATGTAGTAAAATTTGTTGTTGACTAAAAACTGACAGAAGCAAAACTGTTTAAGAAAATTTCTATCTGAAGTATTTGATTTAGAATAAATGGACTTACTAGATATAATGTCCATACAACAAAATTTTCAATTGCAGATGCTATAAATATTAATATGAACTTAGAAATATGAACGATTAGGTTTTTTCCTTAAAAAATTTTATGTGGGTGATGATTCTGATGAGAATAATTTTAGCCAATTCAAACAAAAGTTACAGTAAGGGTATGAGTTAAGTGTGCAAGGCAGAAAGTTGGTTAAGGAATTAAATTGGCCTAATGGGAAAAAAAAAAAAAAAAAAAACCTTCCCAGTACCGATTTCTTTTATACATGTACGACTCTCTCCACATGCTCTGGAGACATTTCTGAAGTTGTGATGCTGACACCTAATGAGCCCCACTGTGTTTATTTCTGAGGAATCTTTATTTAGTTGCCCTTCTGATAAACAGTACAAGTTCAAGAGAATAAGCAGCCCATAGTCTCTGGGCTTGGCATGAGGGGGGAGCAGATGATGGAATAGGTTTTATTGCCTCTAATTTTTTATGACTAATATAAGTGGTTCTGTTTCGAAAGCCCAGGGATCTGGCTTCATTCTGATTCAGACATTCAGAACACAGTGTACTTTTTCCTGAAAGCCAGGTTCTGAGAAGTATCTCAAGGATCATTTTTCAAGACATAAGCAAATCAGGAATAGTTCAGAGTGACCATGAAGCTTGACAAAAGCCTGAAAAAAATCAAAGTGATGTAATTACATGGAGAGAGTAGAGCTAAGAGAAGTCTTTAAAGGTTAACATGGGAGACTATTCCTTTTCTTAAAGATTTCCCTGCAGAAGCACCACCACTAGGGAAAGACTCATGTCTCTTGCTCATTTCCCTCCCTCAGACTTCTTTGGGTATTTGGTAAAATGAAAGAAGAAACTGCAAACTCTCTTTGGAAACCAATATACCTTCAAGGAAGTCGCTTATGTTTCTCATTGCTATGCAATGAACAGAGGCACACTTCCCAACACTACTATTTTTGTGTCAGGAACCTTAGGATTTTTTTCTACCTCGGCCTGGGGAGCAGGTGGATAAATCTGTCTCGTCCTGTTTTTTTTAAGGTGAGTTCAATTTAAGCACTTAAATGAAAAGGAAAAAATGAAATTTGCTAATAAAAGGAGAATGAACGTCACTCCATTTTGTAGGGACATTCTCAGAAGATAGCATTTATCACATACCATATTCAAATGTACCAGGAGGCTGAAACTTTTACATATACTGAGCAATAGGCATTTGAGAACTTAGTCTACCTGGCTGCCAGAACATGCCTATCAGCCATAATCTGCTAATGCTGAAAAAAGGCAGAGCTAACAAATGAAAATAGAGCTACTGAGCAGATGGCTGCCACCCCTCATTGGGCCCTTTTCTGTGAATCATCATTTCTGGCCTACCTACCTTTACAACCCTACTCTGGATTCTTGGGTCCCTGAAGAATATTGGTCCAGAATAGCAGGTCCAGCCCTGCTACTAAATGGAAATATTTCCAATCCTTTATTTCTGGCTTTTTGCTTTCATGATTCCCAGACTTCCAACTAAGATTCCTCTCAATGCCAAAATTGTAATAAGGATTAAGTAAGATCATGAATGTAAGAAGTATTCAGGAAATAATGGCAGATTCTGGGGGTATTGCCGCGTCCCCAAAACTTAAGCCCAGCTACTTTTCTAAACCCCAGGAGCAGGTAGCCTTGGAGGAAGACCAAGATAAGCCAGACAAGAAGAACTAATTGGCCCGGGACACAGACCTTAAGAGCCTAACGCAGTGATTTACAGCTGTGAGCCGCGGTACACTGTGAGCCCTGATAGGATCTGAGGTGTGTTGCGAACATTTTCAAAGATCATCAATTAAATTATTTTTGTTTTTATTATTTTATTTTATTTTATTTTATTGTCTTTATTATTAAATCATAGCTGTGTACAATAGTGCAATCAAGGGATACAATGTGCTAGTTTCATACACAATCTTAACTATTTTCATCAACCTAGTTAACATAGCCTTCCTGGCATTTTCTGTTACTATATGAAGATATTGTATTCTGCATTTAGTAAGGTTCGCATGTAACCTTCTAAGATGCACCATAGGTGTGGCCCCACCAATTACTCTCCCTCCCCCCACCTGCCCCCTCCCCTCCCTACCCTTGCCCCTTTTCCCATATTCTTGTGTTATAATTGGGTTATACCCTTCATACAACAGCTATAAATTAGCTTCATAATAGGGCTGAGTACATTGGATACTTTTTCTTCCATTCTTGAGATACTTTACTAAGAAGGATATGTTCCAGCTCCATCCATGTAAACATAAGAGGTAAAGTCTCCATCTTACTTTAAGGCTGTGTAATATTCCATGGTATACATGTACCACAATTTATTAATCTATTCATGGATTGATGGGCACTTGGGCTTCTTCCATGACTTAGCAATTATGAATTGGGCTGCAATGAACATTCTGGTACAAATGTCTTTGTTATAATGTGATTTTTGGTCTTCTGGGTAAATACCTAGTAAAGAAATTAAAGGATCAAATGGCAGGTTAATTTTTAGATCTCTAAGTATTCTCCAAACATCCTTCCAAAAGGAACATATCAGTGTGCATTCCCACTAGCAGTGTAGAAGTGTTCCCTTTTCTCCACATCCACACCAATATCTCCGGTTTTGGGATTTTGTTATGTGGGCTAATCTTACTGGAGTTAGGTGATATCTCAAAGTAGTTTTGATTTGCATTTCTCTGATGATTAAGGATGGTGAGCATTTTTTCATGTGTCTGTAGGCTGTGCAAGTGTCTTCTTTAGAGAAATCTCTCTTCAAGTCTTTTGCCCATCCTGAGATGGGATCACTTGTTCTTTTCTTACTAATACATTTGAGTTCTCTTTGTATTCAGGTTATTAAACCTTTGTCGGAGGCATAACCTGCAAATATTTTCTCCCATTCTGAAGGCTGTCTGTCTGCTTGCTAAACTTACTATGTTCTTGGCTGTACACAAGCTTTTTAATTTGATCAGGTCACAGGAGTGTATCTTTGATACTACTACAATTGCCTGGGAAGTCCTCCTCATAAAATATTCACCCAAGCCAATTACTTCAAGAGTTTTCCCTGCATTTTCTTCTGGAATATTTATAGTTTGATGTCTTAAGTTTAAGTCTTTAATCCAGTTAGAGTCTATCTTAGTTAATGGTGAGAAGTGTGTGTTCAGTTTCAGCCTCTTACAGGTCGCTAGCCAGTTCACCCAGTACCATTTGTTAAATAGAGAGTCTTTTCCCCACTGAATATTTTTCATTGGCTTGTCAAAGATCAAGTAATGGTAAGTAGCTGGATTCATCTCTTGGTTCTCAATTCTGTTCCAAACATCTACCTCTCTGTTTTTGTGCCAGTGCCATGCTGTTTGATCACTATCAATTTATAGTAGAGTCTCAGGGCTGGTAGCGTGATTTCTCCTGCTTTGTTTTTATTTCTGAGTAATGTCTTGGTTATTCAAGGTTTTTTCTGATTCCATATAAAACGAAGTATTATTTTTTCAAGATCTTTAAAATATGACAATGGAGCTTTAATAGGAATTGCATTAAAATTATATATTGCTTTGGGTACTATAGACATTTTAACAATATTGATTCTTCCCAGCCATGAGCATGGTATGTTTTTTCATTTGTTAACATTTTCAGCTATTTCTTTTCTTAAAGTTTCATAGTTCTCTTTATAAAGATTTTTCACTTCCTTTTTTAGGTAAACTCCCAAATATTTCATCTTCTTTGGTACTACTGTGAAAGGAATAGAGTCCTTGACTATTTTTTCAGTTTGGCTATTGTTGGTGTATATAAAGGCTAAAGAATTATGGGTGTTGACTTTGTAGCCTGATACACTGCTGTATTCCTTGATCACTTCTAAAAGTTTTGTAGTAGAATCCCTGGTGTTTTCCAGATATACAATCATATCATCTGTGAAAAGTGAAAGTTTGATCTCTTCAGACACTATATGGATATCCTTGATCACCTTTTCTTCCCTAATTGCAATGGCTAAAACTTCCATTGCAATGTTGAAGAGCAGAGGGGATAATAGGCAACCTTGCCTGGTTTCTGATCTAAGTGGAAATGACTTCAATTTAACTCCATTCAATACAATATTGGCTGTGGGTTTGCTGTAGATAGCCTCTAACAGTTTAAGAAATGTCCCTTCTATACCAATTTTTTTAAGTGTTCTAATCATGAAACGATGCTGGATATTGTCAAAAGCTTTTTCTGTATCACTTGAGAGAATCATATGGTCTTTATTTTTTAATTTGTTTATGTGCTGAATTACATTTATAGATTTACGTATATTGAACCAGCCTAGAGATTCTGGGATAAAGCCCACTTGGTCATGGTGTATAATTTGTTTGATGTGTTGCTGGATTCTGTTTGATAGGATCTTGTTGAATATTTTTGCATCAATATTCATTAGTGATATTGGTCTATAATATTCTTTTCTTGTTGGGTCTTTCCCTGGTTTAGGGATCAAGGTGATGTTTGCTTCATAGAATGTATTGGGTAGTATTCCTTCTTTTTCTATATTTTGGAAGACGTTTAGTAATACAGGTACTAGTTCCTCTTTAAAGATTTGGTAGAATTCTGACATGAAGCCATCTGGTCCTGGGCTTTTCTTTTTAGGGAGAGTTTGTATTGTTGATACTATTTCAGAACTTGATATAGGCCTGTTCAACATTTCCACTTGGTTCTGGCTAAGTCTTGGTCAGTGGCGTGCTTCCAAGTATTGGTCAATTTCCTTCAGATTTTTATATTTCTGAGAGTAAAGTTTCTTATAGTATTCATTAAGGATTTTTTGGATTTCTGAGGGGTCTGTTGTTATTTTGTCTTTACCATTTTTGATTGAAGAAATTAGAGATTTTACTCTTTTTTTCCTGGTTAAGTTAACCAGAGGTTTATCTATCTTATTGATCTTTTCAAAAAACTTTTTCATTTATTGATCTGTTCTATAATTCATTTGTTTTCCATTTCATTTAATTCTGCTCTAATTTTGGTTATTTCTTTTCTTCTGCTGGTTTAGGGTTGGAAATTTCTTCCTTCTCTAGTTGTTTGAGATGTCCATTAAGTTGTTAACTTCCTCCCTTTCTGTTTTCCTGAGGAAGGCTTGCAGTGCTATAAATTTCCCTCTTAGGACTGCCTTTGCAATATCCCAGAGGTTCTGATAATTCATGTCTTCATTGTCATTTTGTTCCAAAAATTTGGTAATTTCCTTCTTAATCTCATCTATGACTCCTCTATCCTTCAGAATAAGGTTATTTAGCTTCCATGTTTTTGTATGAGTTTGCAGATTCCTGTAATTGTTGAGTTCAACTTTTATTCCATGGTGGTCCGAGAAGATGCTAGGAATCATTTTTATTTATTTGAATAAGCTGAGGTTAGACTTGTGACTTAAGATGTGATCAATTTTGGAGTATGTTCCATGGGTTGATAAGAAGAATGTGTACTCCATTTCATTAGGATGAAATGTTCTGTAGATGGCTATTAAATCCAGATGTTGAATGGTTAAGTTTAAATCTAAAATTTCTTTACATAGCTTCTTCTTAGAGGATCTATCCATCACTGCTAAAGGAGTATTAAAATCTCCAACTACTATGAAACTGGAGGAAATCAAGCTACTCGGGTCTATTAGAGTTTTTCTTATAAATTGAGGTGCATTCTGGTTGGATGCATAAATAGTAATAATTGAAATCTCATCATATTGAATATTACCTTTAACAAATATGAAATGTCCATCTTTATCCTTCCTTATTTTGGTTGGTTTAAAGCCTATTGTATCTGCAAATAAGATTGCAACACCTGCTTTTTTGTTTTCCATCTGCCTGGAATATAGATGACCATCCCTTTACCTTGAGTCTAAATTTTTCTTTTAAGGTAAGATGACATTATTGTATGCAGCAGATATCTGGCCTGAGTTTTTGTATCCAGTCAAGCCAATCTATGCCTCTTTAGAGGACAATTTAAACCATTCACATTAATTGAAAATATTGATAAATCTTTAGAAAATCTAGTAGACATTTTTAATCTTTTCATCATTGTGGAAGTTGGAATTTGATAAAAAAATTCTGGAAGAGTTTACTTTTGCGATGGAGGATTACGCTGGTCATTATGGAAATGCATCTGAGATGAGTCTAAATGGGTCTGAGAATATCCTGGAGAGCTGGTTTGGTTATAGGAAATTTCTTCAACATGTGAATGTCATTAAAGTATTTAATTTCTCCATCATAAATGAAACTCAGTTGGATTGATACAGGATCCTGGGTTGAAAATTATTTTGTTTTAGGAGATTAAAAGTCAATGACCATTCTCTTCTAGCTTGAAAGGTTTGATCAGAGAGATCTGTAGTTATTCTAATACTCTTCCCCTTGTAGGTTATCAATTTCTTGGGTCTGGTTGCTTTCAAAATCTTATCCTTCATATTTATTTATTGAACTTATTTATGATGTACCTGGGGGATGTCTTATTTGGGTTGAGTCATGCTGGGGTTCTGAAACTGTCTGCTGTCTGAATTTCAGAATCTCTTGGCATGTCTGGAAAGTTCTCTTTCATAATCTCATGAATAAGAGATTCTGTGTCTTGTGAAGCTGCTTCATCCTTTTTAGGAATCCCTATGAGTTATCCAAGAGCTCTCTGAGAGAGTGATCTGTTTTTGCCTTCCACTTCTCTTGCTCTTTGGAGTTTGAGAGTGTTTGAAAGCTTTGTCTTCCATGTCAGAAATCCTTTCTTCTGCTTCCTGCATTCTGTTACTGAGGGATTCTACTGAATTTCTCAGATCTTTAAGGGCTGTAACTTCTTGTCTCAATGTGTCAAAATCTTTGGTCATTTTGTCTTTGAATTCGTTGAATTCTTGAGACATCTTTTGGGTCATCTTTTGAATTACTGCTTGAAATTCTAATTCCACCTTTTCCTCCAGATCTTATTTGCAATCCAGATTCTGAATTCGATTTCAGACATCTCAGCCATTTTCCTATACAGGAGATCTTGTGCTGTGTTTGTCTTGTCATTACTTGGAGGGGTTGGTCTACTCTGATTATTCATATTGCCAGAGTTTTTTCATTGATTCCGCCCCATGGTTGTTTTTCACCATTGCGTCTGGCCCTTCAAGTGGTGGGCACAGGGCTGTGCAGTTGTCCAGGAAGTTTTTGGCCGGTGGTGGGCCTGCACAGAGGCCTGGCAGTCACTGATGGGGTCCCTGGAAGAAGGCTGGCCTGCGGATGTCCTTGGGTGCCAAGTGGTGGCCTGCACAGTTGCCAGGAGTGACCCTGGCTGGGGGGCCTGGCGATCACTGGCAGAGTCCCTGGCAGAAAGCAGACCTACAGAAGCCCAGCTAGTGTGGGAAGCAGGGCCAGGTGGTTGCCGGAGGAGTTCCTGTCTGGGGGCAGGCCTGCAGAGGCCTGGCAGTCACCAGCGGAGTCTCTGGCAGAAGACTGGTCTGCAGAGGCCCCGCGGGTGCCAGGGGGAGGCCCGCACAGTTTCCGGGACTGTCCAAGGCCAGGGGCAGACCTGTGGGGACCCTGCAGGTGCCAGGTGGAGGTCCACGCAATTACCAGGGGAGTTCCTGGCTGAGGGCAGACCTGCAGAGGCTTGGCAGTTGCCAGCAGAGTCTGTAGCAGACAGCGGATCTGCGGATGCCCAGCAAGCATGGCATGCCTGGCCAGGTAGTCGCCGCGGAAGTTCATTGCCTGGGGTGGGCCTGTAGATGTCTGGCAGTTGTAGTTGGAGTTACTGTCAGAAGGTAGGCCTGCGGAAGCCCAGCAGGCTCCGGCGTGGGGCCACACTGTTGCCAGGGGATTTACTGGCCAGGGGTGGGCCTGCAGAGTCTCTATCAGACTGTGGACTGGAGGAAGCCGGGCAAGCACAGGTGCAGGACCAGGCAGTTGCTGGGGCAGTTCCTGGCTGTGGACCACCCTGTAGATGCCTGACAGTTGCAGGCAGAGTTCCTGGCAGAAGGCAGACCTGGAAAAGCCCTCCAGGCTTGGGGTACAGGGCCACACGGTTACCAGGGGATTTATTGTCCAGGAGCAGACCTGCGTGGGCCCTGTGGGTGCCAGGCAGAGGCCCGCACAGTCACCGGAGGAGTTCCTGGCCGGGGGCAGACCTGCAGAGGCCTAGGGTCGCTGGCAGACTTTCTAGCAGACGGTGGGTCTGCGGAAGCCCTGCAATCATGGGGCACAGGGCCAGGAAGTTGCCAGAGGAATTTCTGGATGGGGGCAGACCTGCAGAGGCCTGGTGGTTGCAGGCGGGGTTCCTGGCTGAAGGCAGGCCTATGGAAGCCCTGCAGTCTCAGGGTGCAGGGCTGCATGGTCATCAGGGGATTTACTGGCCAGGGGCGGACCTACAGGGTCCCTGTGTTGTGAGGACTGCATGGTCACCAGGGAAGTTCCTGGCCAAGGGCAGACCTGTGGAACTCTGGTGGTCACTGTCAGAGTTTCTAGCAGACGGCGAGCCTGCAGAAGCCCAGCAAGCACAGGGCGCAGGGCCAGGCACTCGCCTGCGGCTTCTCCGGCTGGAAAGAGGGAGGCTCGCCATGGGCCCCTGGAGTCTTTTCCCAGTGGGGTGCATGTTCTGGCAGGCAGGGGCGGGAGTGCTGCTCAGGGTCCTCCTCCCTCAGTTTCAGCAGGGGTTAGGCTTCTGGTTCATCAGGTAAGGGGAAAGGGTGCACAGTAAGTTTAGAATTGTGGCAAAAACTTTAGTTCAGTTTTTTTGCCTAGCAATAGAGTTTTCAGAGTCACACCAGAGTGCTCAGGGGAAGCACACACCACTTCCCACAGCACTCTTCCATGGGGTGAGACGAGAGGTCCATAGTTCACTGCTTGTCTGTAGAAAACCCTCAGGAGCAAAAGAGGCAAAAAAAAAAACAAAGGAAACAGAAAAGCAAGAAACTCAGAGCTTTCTTGGGGGAGGGGATAGACACTCTTCCTTTCAGATGAATTTTGTACCTGAACCTTACTTTCTTGGGGTCGCAGCCAGTTTCAGCAACGGTGACCCGAAGAAATCACTTCTCTCTCTCTCTCTCTCTCTCTCTCTCTCTCAGCTGGGCTCCCAATATTCAGCTTAATTGTGCAGTTTCTGGAGGTTATCTTCCCTTTTGGACAGGAGCAGGTTTCGGAAGCTGCTTCTAGTCAGCCATCTTGATCCGCCCCCCCAACTGAATTATTCATTTTTAAATAATTTTATTAAATCATAATTGGGTACATTTGTGCAATCATAGGGCAGAATGTGCTTCATATACAATCAGAAAATATTTTGATCATACTGTTACAGATAGCCTTCATGGCATTTTCTTGATCACTATATAAAGACATTGATATGCTACATTTAATAAGTTTCACCAGTACCTTACTAAGATGCACCGTAGGTGTGATCCCACTAATTACCCTCCCTCCACCCATCCTCCCCCCTCCCCTCCCCTCCCTTTCCCTTTTCCCTGTATTCTTGTGCTATAATTGGGTTTTAGCCTTCATATGAAAGCTATAAATTAGCTTCATATTAGGGCTGAGTACATTGGATACTTTTTCGTCCATTCTTGAGATACTTTG